>CABEEJ010009458.1:0-18469 GCA_901482245.1 Timema douglasi
AAGGAGGGGCTATTTATAGCAGCCAATCAAAGGAAAGTAGGTTAATTGAAATCACAATAATATCTCGCGGTGTGACGTAGTGATTCGAGGTGCCACCCTAGCTACTCCCAATCCTTATTGACATCAAATAGATCGCGACAACAGAAAATAATACAGAACATTTTGTTACCGTCTCTCTACTAGCTAAAGCAGGCTATGAAATTTTCCGTGAAATGGATATAATAAATTTAAGATAAAGACAATCAGGTAAAGCGGTATTCCCAAATCAGCAAAGGACCGGGCTGGTTGCCCATGGTATCCACATATCCCATAGCCTTAAAGGCAGAAAACCGTAAAAGAAATAATAGTAATAATAATCAAAAATATATGTAAGTCCTGAACAGTAAATTTAGAGCAATACAGATTTAGCGCCAAAGAGAATTTTGAGAAACATGTCGAGTCTACTTAATAGTCAGGCCTCTCACCTCGAAAGCCCAGAGCGTAATGTGTGATCACATTCTAGACTCCAACCGTTATATATCCTAAGGAAATCACGTGCTCTCGGGGTGCAGAGAGCAATGGAGAGGAAAGGGGTAAGAGTTCCAGAACAGTCTCCACTGGTCCACACGCATTAAGTCTATACACGATCACAATTCGTAGAAGTTCTGAATACGCCCGCCGATGCGCGCTGAGCTCACGCGCAACGCTGCTCATTTGTTTTGAGGAGCGGNTTGAGGAGCGGTTCAACCAACACGGCTGGCAGCGAACCTCGGACCTCGAGCTAGTTCAACGTTGACAGTGCTGCGGTGTGTATATCGGACTGTAGTCGTGCCGGAATGAGTCAACTGGGGCTGGCTTGGTGAGTTATACAACTTATCTGAATTTATGTTGTAACAAGGTTAAAATTTGGTACTTGGTACTTGTATTATGGGCCTGATACTATTGAGTTAGTTGAAATAGGCTCCTCTGTTGATTACAATTGCTTTTCATGTTTAAATGATTGGTATATCGGCTCGTTGCTCTAGCTTACAAAGCGTGTAGATTCAAGTAACTGGGGAACATGTACAAACATACTTGCATTTTGGATACAACTCCATCAGAATGTTACCCGAAAACACGCGAGTGTTAAAATACTAGACTTTCCTGCTAATTGTTACTCATTGTCAAAATTGTAATGTTCTCTTTAATTTACAATCTAGGAAAAAGCTGGAAGATGAAACTATTTGAAATAAAACCTTTTATAGAACTGGGTAACATAATATACATTAGATTCGATTTAATCATTAGCTAAGACTAAATGAAATTGCGCAAAATATATGCTAATAAAGCTTTGTCACTAATTCCCTGAAATTTAAGTTTAAAAAAAGGTACATTTTCTCAGAGGTTAGTAAAAATCTAAAGGAGATTTTTTTACAAATTGCCAATTGTATAGATATAAACACACAATCAAATCAGAATCTTTGAATGTATTTAAATTGAAAAATGAGATTTGGACATGTGAATCGAAACCGGAACCCTTAACTTTGTACCTCAATGCTCTTGCGACTGAACTATCGAGGAGTTTTCCCATGATGATGGTAATTTTTCAATAATATTTTAAGGCAGAGTCTGTGATGGACATGTTGAAATTGTAAGCACGTCCAACACAGATTCTGGCGTAAAATATGTGTGGAGAATGACCCTGACAACGGGACTATTCCTGGGTAGCTCAGTGGTAAGAGCATTGACCTACAAAGCTAAGGGTTCCGGGCTCGGTTCCCATGTTCGAGTGCCCATTTTAAATTTTATTAATATAATATTTAGATGCTGCTATAAATGTAGTTAACAACCCTATATTAACTTGTGTATTCAATCCATCAAGAGGATTTGGTGTTAGAGCAACTGTTATGAAAAAATAAAATACTTTATACAAAAATAGAAATAAAAATTTAATACTAACATTAATATATATAAATGAAAATAGTTATTTGTAAAAATCTCGTGTTAAAGTATCAAATGAGGACTAAAGGTTATTAGGTACACAAATTGTATCTCTTACACTAGTGTGTACTGGGATAAATATACTGTACCTAGATATTCCCAATTTAATATTTGGCAAAGTACCTCCTTTAATCTCATTTTTAATTATTTTTTTATGAAATTAAGCACATACGTTTAAATACTGGTTATTTTCCTAATACATGTATAATCTTACGCATAAATATTGCAGCCTTATTTGACTATATTGGATTTTCTAAAACACAAAATTATTTTAAGTTTCTCCTCATGGATATTTTAGCTTAAATTTTCATGATATCGCATGGGCATTTTGTGATATTGGGTAGTTGCCCTTATGGACAATTTGTCTTAATGGACATTCTTGGTTATAGACATTTTGCTTATGGACTATATACAGTTGAAGCGTTACTAGAGCAGGGATGTAGAACCTGTGGCCTTAGGGCCGAATGCAGCCTTTAGAGGTGTTCGGTGACGGCCTTTTCACATATTTAATGAAATTATGTACTTTAATCGTTTATAAACTATATATTTTAGTATGGCATGAATTTTATTCGAATCGAACTAAAAAACGTTATTTTTAAAGCATAATATAAAAATAATTACTCCTCTTATCCATATCTCTACCTACCTACCTACCTTGAATGCCTATCTATATATTTATATATTTTTGGAGCACTATCATATTTTGGCAAAATGTACCCTACAAGAAGTGTATGGTCTTGTGAGGACTCCGCGAAGTTGCATATGGAATTAAAGAGGCTGAAGTTGAGTACATGAAAGATGTTTGTGAGTCTGTGGTGGTGGGAAATTTATAACAGAATAACAGATGCATGGTGGGATGAGAAGGTGAAAGAAGATGTGCGAGAAATGAAAGAAACCTACAAAAGAATGATTGTTGTGAAGAGTGAAACAGAACTTAAGAGGTTGTGGGACATATACAAATAGAAAAGGATGAATGAAAGAAATTAGTAAAGGAGAGTAAAGATCAAATGAGATTAAAAGAGAGATAAAGAATACAGAATGATTTTGAAGCTAATAAGAATCTATTCTGGTAGTGGGTAAAGAGAACGAAACAAGGATTTCAAGGAAAGCCCTGTGACATTCAGAATGAACATATAGTGAGACGATCTGGGATGAAAATGGTATAAGAGAACGATGGTGGGAGTATTTTGAGCAATTTTATCGTAAAAATGTGAAGAATGTATCAGAAAATAGTAAAAATGTTATAATTATTGAAAGAATTAACAAGGCTGAGATGTTTAAATCTATGAAAGTGTTAAAGAATGGCAAAGCTGCAAGCATAGATGGGATCACAAGTTAAATGCTTAAGTTCAGAGGCATGGTACCACTTGTCAGATTATGTGAGTTGTTCATTGTGTATGCTGGGATTTCGAATGTTCCTTATGAATGTAATGTCATTGTTCCTTTGTACAAAGGCAAAAGTAATAAGAGTGAATGTAAGAATTATAGGGCAATAAGTTTGTTAAGTATTCCAGGCAATGTTTTGGGGACAGTGGGTACGTGGAAAAACTGCGGACAAGATTTGGGGTGTGGCATGGGGTTTAATGCCAGGTAGATGTTTCATGGAGCGGATATTTCCATTGCAATAAGTGATTGAGAAATGTATGGCAATAAGCAAGAAAATGTATTTTGCATTCTTTGATCTGGAGAAAGCGTATGATCGGGTGAAGAGGAGTATATTATGGAATTCTCTCAGAGAGTGTGGTATGGATGCATAGTTAGTAAATACAGTTATGGTGGTGTGTGATGGAAGTAAAGCATGCATTAGGGCGGATGGAGCTTTGAGCGATTTGTTTGACATTGAACAGGGTGTTCGACAAGGTTGTGTTATGTCCCCATGGTTGTTTAATGTGTTCATGGATAAGTGTTGTAATGATACTGTTCTGAACCCCTCTAGCATAAAATATCCTTTAATACTTCATCCATGGAGAGTCACGCGATTTTCAGAAGTAATTTTAATATATTACACCACAAAAAATACTTATTTTCTTTTAAAGATCAACTCCGTAGTGTTCACTAAAAAATCATATGACGCTAGCTCCCTCTACCCAATAGGAAGCTAGCCTTCACAGCACCTGTTGCCAGGATTTTCTCCATTAATTGGTTTTAACAATGGTTATAAGGGGTCCAAGAGGCAAGGGATATGTCATATATAAGCAGTTTATGCGAATGAATCCATATGAGTGCCAGTAAAATATCAACAGTTCGATTCATCACGCGGCTCGTTAAAACAGTACCGGTAATATGAATCTATAGAGAATATAACATAAAACAGTGCCGATAACTTAAATCAAGACAGGATTAGCATAAGAGAATATAACATAACATGGTACTCAGAACAAGGAACATGTTATATCGCAGTCCGTAAATTAACAAAAATTGTATCATTTAATATTATATATTCCGTACCGACGGTGTAATAATTTAAATAAATCGTGTGCAAATTTAAAGGTATTATTTCACAAGTATAAGAGTCATATATAAAAGATCACATAACCACGTACAAGTGGGCAGTAAGGGCATGTACGCGTCGTCATCATCACAAAACCCGGCATCATCCGCATCAAATATCATCGTAAATCTAGATATTGTTATAATTGTTGCTCGATCATGGGGCAAATATCATCCAATATAACCGTATCATTTTAATTAACGCACAATCACGTGGCAATATCACGAACACATCTCCGAAACATCATAATTAACGCCCAATCGTGGCAACAAATATCTGCATACAGAACAGTGACATAACTGGCTCCCAATCAAGGGGCTTCATTAGAACAATATATTCCGTAACACCATAGTGTACGAGAGATGTTTGTGAGGATGCAGGGGGTGTACAAATGAACAATACGAAGGTGAGAGAGCTGCTATATGCAGATGATGTATTAATAGCAGAGAATGAAAGTGAGTTGCAGAACGCATTACATCTTTTGAATGTGGCGACAGGAAGAAAGGATCTTCGTGTAAATGTCTTAAAAAATAAGGTGATAATTTTAATAAGGACGGATCAGGAAATGGTTTTCAACGTAATATAAATGGAAAACTGTTAGAACAAGTGAATGATTTTGTGTATCTGGGTGGAATGTTCTGTAAAATTTAAAGGATTGGTTGTGAAATCGACAGACGGGTGAATGTTTCTCAGAGAGTAGTTTAATGTCTGTGGACTATTGCAAAAAATGAAATAATATCAATAGAATCAAAGATGGCAGTACATAAAAGTGTGTAAGCGTCAACATTGGTTTATGGATGTGAAGCGCAGGTTTGTCTGGAGAAACACAAAAGCAACGTAAATTTGGTTGGGATGAGATATCTAAGAAATGTATTTGTAAAAACTTGCATGGACAGAGTCAGTAGTGAATGGGTGCTGAAATAGTGTGGTTTGAAAGGTAATCCAATAGGGCAACGTGAAATGAGTTTCTTACAGTGGTTTGGGAATATCGAGAGGATGAGTGTGGATCGTGTGACGATGCAAATATATGAAGGTAGAGTGTGTGGATCAAAAGGAAGGGATAGGCCATGTAAGAATTAACTAAATTTTGTAGATGGATGTGTGAAAAAACAAAACATTAAGAGTTTTACGAATAAAAGGCCATTACGACTCAGTGTATGGACGTTGTTGAAGGGAAGGGAGTATACAAGAATAGGGGAGTGTGAAGAAAATAAGTTATGATGGTTTAAGTACGGAGCTGTTGATTTTTGAGCTATATGCACAGTTTCTTGCCTACGCATAAAGGGAATGGCGTGATTAGGTGGGCAGACATTTCTTAACCGCTTGAGTCCAACATAATTATCAGGTCCCAGACTGGCACTTAGCCACTTATTAAAGTAAATTTAATCAAATTGTAGAACAATATATGACCCTTAGAAAGATTTAATTTCTACTCATCCCTATAAGTAAACCAAGCTGAATAGTCTAAAAACATGAGGAGGAATGTAAATATAAAAATTCACAAGCATTAGACACTAGAAAAGTTTAGAAACAATATTGATGATAAAACAAGCACGCAAGCGTACACTTAAATCTACTGGTAGTAAAATATCATAAAGAGGAAGTATGAGGCAGGTAAGTAAGAAGAATGGCACCAAGATTTGCCTGGAAGGAGAATTAAAACTACGGTCTTGGAGCAAACACTCTTAGCTTAGTTTATCAGTCTGGTTTCTAGCTCAGCGTCTTAAGTCAAAGTCAGGCACGTTATCCATGTGTTCAACACTGCCGTTGAGAGGAATAGACCGTATTCAAACCAGATACCCCGTGTTTGAGTCAGGCACACTAACCGTGCTCCCAACACTACCGGTATACTAAAAGTCTGGCACATGATTGACTCATGGTCAGTTCTGCACCCAAATACCGTGTCCACCGGTAAATACCTGGAGCTCGAGGGTTTGTGGGCTGTGACGTCATTCGTACTTTCTGTACAAACAATGTTACTGCTATGTACACCAACACCTTCTCGGAACTTCCCGAAACATTCACGGGAAGAGGTTCAACAACCTTGAACGTCTGACGCCTTAGCTCGGTCGGTAGAGTGTCTTTCTGCTGAGCTGAGGGTCCTGGGATGGCCTAGAGGTTTATGTATTATTATGTCAAGTTATCAAGCTTGGTTTAGGTATACTTTAAATGTATATACACAGAATGTTTCAGATGTTCCAGGATGAAAAGTAAATAATAATTTTGGGAGGTTGTACTAATATTGATTATTCTGAGTAAAAGAATGCATATAAACAGGTGTACAAGTGTCCCTGGTTGCAGATATAAAGCTGTTTGAAACTCGTGTGTGAAAACCCGTTATGAGAGGTACTAAAAACATTCTCTTACTTGTTGTTTGATGGGTTTTTTATTATCGTATGGCACATATGACCGGGAGGGACTATGACTTCCCAAGCAATAGTCTGTGTGTAGACTATTATACACTGTAATGGAACACAGAACGTTGACCAGGGTACACTGTAGTGGGTTGTCCACACGTTCCGGCTATGAGATGATGTGATGATAGTGAATAGTGGAGTTGTGGAGCCAGGGTGAGTCTTAACCCAACTTAAGCCTAATATATCAAACCCTGGTGACTGTTGGGCTTATGTCCCTTAAGAGAAAAATGCCCAAGCTCCCAGTTGGGAATCGAGCCGAGGACCCCTAATCTTGTAGTCAGGTACACTGAGCATTACCCCACGGGGTTTGT
The DNA here is from genome assembly GCA_901482245.1 of Timema douglasi. NCBI lineage: Eukaryota > Metazoa > Arthropoda > Insecta > Phasmatodea > Timematidae > Timema > Timema douglasi. Next base: position 7,179 of record CABEEJ010009458.1, read on the forward strand.
TGTTCCTAGTATATATTTAATTGAAGACTGTTTCAAAACACAAATAATTAATAGATAGTTCGAATGCCGACTTCGATGCACCTTGCAACTCTTGTAGTTATAGTATCCGTTGTTCTTCTAAGGTCGTCTTAGCGTTCTTTTATCAGGGCAGAACTATCTATAATGCGAGCAAGCAATTCATATCTTGTATTTAACTTTTCTTTCGCTTTTTATCCATCCCCACAAACCATAATCTAGGAGAGTGTGCACCGTCGATGGTATTCTCTACAAGCAATAACAGACCCTCCATTACAAAAACCTTAATCAAACACGAGATCTGCATATTAATCATTTGTAAAGATGGGGGCATTCTTAACAACACTTCAAACACCAGTCAGGTTATAGCAGCTTCTTAGACAACACACTAAGGAAGATGATGACGATGATGATGATGATGATGATAATAATAATATCACCATTCAAAACAGAAACCATTATTGGCACATTTAATCAAAATCCAATTGAATATATTAGCTTACCATATTCTCCAATTTTGATAGTCATTTAGTAAGATACTTTTATAGTCCATTCACAACCTTATTTTATTTGAATGACAGCTCAAAAAGTTAAATGTGTTTTTTTAATATTGTGTGAATCTGTGCAAAGAAATTAAAAAGTTTTTTTTAAATTTTAAACGTGAATGATTTTTCTATTTATTAGTTATATAATAAATAGAAAACATTTATTAAAAAAATTAAAAATCTCCTTTTAATTTATCCAAGCAAATTTACACAATATTCGAAGATATTGACAACTTTATTTTAAATGTATTTATGAAAAATGAAATAGAATGAAATATCTTCATTGTTTGCAAGACGTTCAACAAAACATATCAAGTCATAAGATATATTTTATTTTTATCATTGCTTCGGTTTTAATTATATCCTAAGTTCTTAACTGCGGATTCGCACATGTGCCTAAGAACTAGCGCAGAACATAAACATGGTCACGTGGCGAGCTCTGTTCCAATCACAAGATTTCTACCTTGTCGGCACGAGCGCTAAAGTTCAACTTATCTGTGCTTCATCCGCTCTGCCTGAGATGTTCGGAGAAACAATCAACTCTCAGAACCAACCATCTCAAATTAGTGCGCATGTGCATTTGACAACGCATGCTCTGTACAGCCAGAGGCAAGCAGACAGCTTCGTTGGTCGTTGTGAGGAGATTTGAAATCATAATCCGTTAATGTAAAGCGTGTGTATCGATGTATTGGACTGTGCCACCACACAGCGTTATAATTTGTAAACATCCTTCGGGACAGTGATCTAAAACATGTTGATGATCAGCTGTTTATAGCTAGTGTTGCAATGCATCATGGGCCGACATACAGCTAGTGAATTGCTGGACCACTCGAGCGGATTTTGCTTTCTATTTTCGGCGAACGTTTGAATCAAGCCTTACTCAGCTTTCAGTTAAATTCATATTTTCTGCTTCGGTGGTCATATGTTTGAAGGAGCTACTCTCGCAATAGACTGGACTGCTAATGACAGATAGACTGGGGTTCAATTATTGATTGGTGTACATAGTGATTTATCCTAAATGGTTTTCCACTCTCCCTCCATGAAAATGCAGGTACATTCTTCTAAATTCAAACTTTATCATGCCTAATATATTAGCGTAATTAATATTTATTAGTATAGCCTGACGATATAGTAAAATGGGGTGATAAAAAAATTTAAACCATTGTTATATTTTCTCATTTGAGAGTTCAATTGCATGAGGAGTAACTAGCTGGCCCTATCATTCCAATTTGACCTTTGACCCTGACGTGGAGAGAGTGTGTATTATGATGATTACGCAATGTTGTTTTCACTCTTTGATTGGTTGTTAAGTAATGTTGTTTTCGCTCTCTGATTGGTGGTTATGTAATGTTATGTCGCTCTCTGATTGTTTGCCTTGTTTTTTTAGTCTGGTTAGAATTCGGACAGGTATTGGAGTTTTTTATTATTGGTGTGGGGGAGTTTATTGTCGTAGGATTGGGACGGGGCGTTGAAGATTCTTAATGGTGTGGAGGAGTTTATTGTCGTAGGATTGGGACGGGGCTTTGGAGATTTTTATTAGTGTGGGGGAGTTTATTGTCGTAGGATTGGAATGGGGCTTTGGAGATTTTTTATTTATTTATAGGCGTGCAGTCCAAGGCACCGGGCACTTCTCCTTCAGCATCGCTAGTGAGCGCTGGGAGCATCTTCTCTGGCTGGCCGCTTAGCGAGGAGTGTGAGAAATGGTTCCCCCTGCCTTGAGATCCCTTTCACTAAACCTCACTAACCCCTTAGAGGTATGTGTCGAAACCCCCTCCTCAACACCCCCTATGTGATAATGGTTTTTAATGGTGTCGCAACACTCCCCAACCCTTTATGAGGTAATGGGTTTTCTCTGATGACAGGTACCAGTTTGGCGGGTGGACAAGACAAGTTGGGACAAGAATAGATCGTGACCTTGAAACCGTGAGCTAGTTCATTGACTCTGGCAACTCTCCCCTCGGCTATGGGTTTTTCTGATGACGTCTTCGCACTGTCGCAACCCTGATGACTGGCGCCAGTTTGGCGGCTCGACAAGACGAGTCGAGACAAGAATAGATCGTGACCTTGAAACTGTGAGCTAGTACAAGAGGTCATTGACCCTGTTCATATTTGGTGATAGTTTGACAGCTTGAAAAGTTGAGAATTGTATCTACGTGTAAGAGGACAGAAAGGTTTTGCGTGAATAAAACAAGATATTACAAAACATATATTTATTAAACATTAAAGGTTTCACAGACATATATTAAAGGTTTCACAGACATCATACATAATATTTATCATACACTTTTACAGGAATGCCGCATATATTAGTTCATACGTTTTTCTACAGTGCCTCTTAAATGCGTTAGTAAAATTATTTTTAGTTCACAATCCAGCATGTAATAGTCCAAATCGATGACTTGAAGTGTATATTAGGTAGCACTGATAAGATCCTGGTTTCTTATATGCATTTCCACCGTAGAATGTTCGAGATAATGACATCCACTGATTTTGTTAGCGTGTAGCATACATCCATGACCAGTGTGTCGATCAAATCGTTGCAATAACATGCGACGGGAGTACACCACATATCCCGGCGGTCGATGACAACGTTAATGAGGTCATACACATCACAAAGACGCACCTAGCTAGGTGCTAAATAGGTGACCCGTTTGAGACTGGCGTCTTGTTTCTCGCTGATGACAATCATATGGTCACCGCACATGTGTCTCAGAGAGATTTCATGATTAGTCAGACTAATCTTCTGAGGAGGTTGCGTGTTGCTGAAACACTTTGATATGACAGACTTGTAGCTGCCCAGTTCTTGCCACTCTGTACGGTTAAACACGGCGCAGTTCCCAGCGCATTTTTCTAACTGGACATAGGGCGTAAAGTTGTTCTTGACGCTCATTCCGACGATGACTCACTTGGCGTCGACTCCATCCAGAGGGAACAATGTGTTGAAAATACTGGTGATGGTGAGCGGCTTCACCGGCTTTGCTTTGCGGGTGCAAACGTCTTGACCTTCCATGATGTTTGTTCGCTTCGACGACTGTCATGTTTATGGCCAGCATGCTATCGGGACACCCCTTATATAGGCGCACGCTGGTTGGACGCAGCTTCTTGAGGGGTGGCGGGACCCTACAGTCTTGAAAAATGTGTTGTAATATCTCACCACCTAAGCGCCATTGCCTGTATGATTGGTGGGCGAGAATAGGTTTTGAAAAGTTTTCATCGGAATGTTCTGGGCGTGATAGAGAAGGTACATGAGACAGTAATGGCTGCAAACGTCTGAAGCGATGTTTTGAAGTTTTAGCGTGCTATGGGACGTATGGGAAGTGTTTTTGCGTATAAATACCGGATGAGACTTCATACGCGGTGGAAAACCATAACTGTCAAAATATTCTCCCACGTCGTTCTTGTCGATAAAGATGGCGACCAAAAGCGTCCCAGGCTTGTTGTGTGGATCAGTGTTGATGACGAGAGCGGCAGGTCGAGCAATTCTTGTGGGTAGTTGGTCAGCAGGGAAAACACCCGACTGTACAGAATGGAACCACGGGTTTGTTTTCAGCGCACGCCTTATGGTGTGCGTGTCCATCTTCAATAATCCAATCTCTAAGTCCCCAAACGATGGAGGCCGAACAGAAATTCCATATAGAACTATGTGCCATGCACATGGTGCGGCCCATTTTAAGTGTTTTCAGTGACAAACAACCTCTGCCGTACATATCTACGATGGGTGTAAACGTGTATTTGACTAGAAACTTTTTCTTTTCTGCCCCCTTGACATAGACGGTTTCTGCACGCATTGTGGCACGGGAGATGAGGGACTCGAGCAAGCTGTAATCCACATCACCACTATACCAGGGAATACCATGTAGTTTGTTGACTATATAGTCGGCTTGCTTTTTAGCGGCGGCGGAAAGTTCCTCAATACCGTATGGGGGTTTTAACACCCAATGTTGAGGCAATGTACACCGCATACAGAAAAAACACTCAATTCTTTGACGATAAACTCTTTATTGTCGTCGATGTAGCTCTGGAAAACAACAATGGCATCCATGATTTAAATGATGAGTGTAAGGGGCGGAAATTCACTTATATCAACTCCCATAATCGGTAGTTTCTGTCCTTGTCAATGGTGATGATGTTGGCAAACTCCCCGTACACGATACATTTGACGGTTTCGGTGAGAGCTCTGGTGAAGCTCACTTCAATGCTCAGAGAACCATGCCTCGTCCAATTCCAATGTAATGTGGGCGGAGAGATTAGGTGTGAGATCGAAAGCCATGAGATGATATATTTTAGGGAAGGCTTCCCGTGTGATGTCACTACCCTCGTTCATGAAATGTATACCCGTTCCAGAAAATAATGTGTGGTGGGACATGACATAATTGTCGTTTAAAAAATCGTGCTGTAGCGGTTACAACGGCGCTTTTTCCCCGTCCACGTACAGAGAGGAATGGTTCATGCCGTAGGTTTGGAAGTTGAACGGGTTCTTGGTGGCATCTCCGTTGAACGCCGCGTTTGATACAAATCCCACGATGAACCGTTTGGGTAACTGTCCGGTAAATACGTTGCCCAGTGATTTCTCTTGCACCCCCGTAGGAATAGTGAGTGTTTTTACTTCCACGCAGGTATTGGGGTACTTTGTGGGACTGACGTTTAATGCTTTGGAATGGGCCAACAGTATAGAAAGTGCTACTTTGACTCGTCGCACTAGAAGGCAGGCTTCAACGATGTGAACCTTAAAGTGAGGGAGTTCAGGGACAGCCATAAGACTAAACCCGTCTCTGGAACGGACCAACCTGACTCATGAGTTCGGTACCGTTCAAAAGGTATCTCTCTTGGTTAAACACGTCACCGTGTAGATACCCCAAAAGATTCACCGTCTTACTTTTTGCGGTGAGACAGCGACGGGCCTCAAATCCCTTGTTCCCGGCGTCAGACTACTCAAAGGTTCAGGGGCTGTATGCGAACCATAGATTTAATTAACACGATGGAATCATTTCTAGAAATTTTAACCACATGGATCTCATTCAAAGACGTGCACATATATAGTACCTAATTTGATTTACCTAATTGTACCTAATTGATTTACCACTTATTTGGTTTTTCCTGACAGCTAGCAGAAACTAGCAGATGCTATCAGTAAAGCTTGATACACGCGTACTACTAAAATATAAAGCACAACAGAGAATCCGCTCTGCTTATTGGCACAGCAGTTCACATACACGCGGAAAGTTGTGAATTTCTGTTTACTCATGATGCATTGAAACGTCAATTTACAACCATCTGATTGCCCACAGTGTTGTGTGTTTTTATTACCTTTTCTAAGATAGTCGTGTTTAACTGATCTGTTGAGTAGTGTCAAAAATTTCTGGAAAGAAAAAGAAACAAAAATAGCAGTACTTGCAGCTATATTAACTAAAGAAGAACAATAAAGTATGAAAACGTATGGACGCTAGTGTCTGCTTCGCTACTTTTGTTTATCAAATATAGCACATTGGGGAAAGTTTGCACATGCGCTGATCAGATCTATCTAATGAGGATTTTAATGGAGAAGAGCTGTTAAAGCAGAGATTGTCTCTACGAGAGCAGCGTGGCCTGCTCAGCTCAAGCGCCTTTCTTGTGATTGGTTTAAAGCTGCCACGTGACCACAATTTGGCACTGCTCTTGTTTTTCTGTGAAAGTGTGAATCAACAGTAATGCCAACATTGTGTGAAAGTCACTTTTGTCAACCTATTTGGAAATAAACATTATTTGCTAAATATTACTATTAGTATCACTAAAAATACTATCAATCACTTTTAACAATACTTCTAGGGTTACAGTATAATTGTATTTTCCATAAGAAAATTTAAGAAAATATAGTATAATAGATCCATTTTTGTTTTTATTTTTAACTCTTGTGGCAGTTACAAGTTAAATAGTTAGTAGTTAAATTATACATTTAATGGTATTATATTTAGTTATATATATTTTTATAACTGGCTTCGCATATATTTAATATAAATAAATTGTTTGTAATAATAAATAGGAAAAGACATACAAAATGTTTGTGAAATAGTATAAAGTCTAAATTTTGTAAACATGAGTATTAATACCATTCGCCATTTACTCGCCAACGAGGTCGCCTACGTCATCAACTGGCAGCTGTAGCTTCTATTCAGTGGCCTTATTTGTTTTTTCATCTAAGGCCACTTTTAACGAGCTCTTGATTTTATAAATTAACTAACTAATTAATTAACTTGAATTAAACAGCAAACGCAAACTTTAAAACTATACCAACAACCAAATGGTTATTCTCATAACCATAATCTAACAATTTTAAATAGACATTATAACAGTGAATTATCGTATAGAACACAATTAATAAAAGTACGCACGTGTGTCCACAAGTTGAAGCGAACAAAATATTTTACTGTTGAGTATTTAGTTGTATCTATGTTACTGTTAATAACTTTATTACAAATTATAATCATACAGTGTCATTTTTTAATATTAATTGGGCTACTTAGTAATCCGTGTGTTCTTTTATGAATATTAGTTCGGTGTGTGAGCGTGCTATCCTTGGAAAATAAACGGTTTTTAGTGATCTTTAAATAATTATTTTCCCATTACAATATTGAAGCTGTGATTTAAAAAGATAGCGAATGTTTCTTAGTGACCAGGTACCATCATTTGGCCTAAAGTGTAGGCTAAATAACTTTTTGTAAAGTTATTTTTAGACCATTTATTTAAAATGTGTTTATGTTGTTTCCGGAAACTTTCGTTTTGATTTGTAGTGATGCTACTAAATGGCGAGGGTGTGTAATGTTTAGTTAAATAGTTTATACTACCGTTTCAAAATACATTTGTCTTCTCTCAATTTACTACTTCCCAAGGTATAGCAGCACGTCCATTAACCTGTAGCACCACTTCTGTGTTTTGAACTTTTTGCATTGCCAAAGTATTGTATTAGTTTTTGTACCTTATTGTACCACAAATAAAAAGTTTTGTACCCGTATCCGTTTTGATTAATTAGCATATATATGTGTCCACTCCATTTTGGTAATTTTGTTTTATTTTGAATTTTGAACTTTTTTTCAATGCCAAATCTTTGAATTAGTTTTTACCATTTTGTACCTGTACCCATTTTTAATAGTTATCATTTAAATGTGGCCACTCCAAGTTAATAATTTTGTATTATTTCGAATTTTGAACTCTAATCAGTGCCAAAGTATATTTTATGTCTTTCTGCATATATTTGTTTATTAATTTTGTTAAATGAATTAATAAATCATTCATTTTTCTTTTATACTTGTTTTAACTTACTCAATTTTGCCCACGGCTTCGCTCATATTTAAGTTGGGTAAATTATGTTATTTCTAGCTAATCATTTAAACCAAGTTTTCTCAAAATCTATGGAATTAAGCCTTAAATGAAGATTAAAGGTAATTGTTAAGCCTCTCTTTCTTAGAATAAAAATAACTTTTCTGCGTTAAAATACAAAAATGAGGCATATATTATTCCATTGATTTTTTTTATTTACTTATAAAAACTTTGTAAAAGTTTATTAAGAATAGTAAAGTTTTGTGAGCTATTAAAAAAATATCAAGTTTGTTTCAACATTTTATGACGGAAATAATATTCGTTAAAAATATGTGTCATTTGGAAGAATGATTTTTTTTCCTATCACAGAGATGGTTCAAGTCAACTTCTGTTTATATAACACACAAAGAAGGCCTTTTTCAACTGCCAGTCGATTTATGTAATTGAAATCATCATACTTGTTTAGAAATTACTTTCATACAAATGTATGTAGATACAAATATCAAAATTAATTTTATTGCTCCATAAGTCAAACAGAATATTAATTTTTTATAGCCAACCAGAATTTAGCAAGTCGAAGAAAGTGAACAATTGGTTCACAGATATAACGATGCTGCGCCTCATTTGAAATTCCCTCGCTCCTCGCAGTTTGAGAAACCCTGATCTAAGCTGCCAAAAACACCATTTCAGATACGTATGAGGTGAGATCATTGTCTATATTTTATCTTGATGATACCACATATTTACTACCTATAATAAAGAACTTTTTTTTTGCAATCTTTGCATTAATATTTGCTAGCTTACAGACTTTGTTAAACTGGACACCAAAATAAATAGTTTACATTTACTACCCAATAAACAAAGCTAAATCTAAATAGCTGAAAAAAAAACCTACATCTAGGACACAACTGCAAGCATGATAACAATGGATCTTTTATTGAAGGCATTGTTGCAGTGAACACCAAAATGAATAGTTTAAATTTACTGTTTAAAAATAAATTAATTTGAAAGAATCCCTCTAATAAGCGCCTTAGCTTATCAAACAAATTGTTCTTTTAGTAATTGTTTCTATTAATTTTTGAAATTTTTCCTTTCTCTTCCCCAATCATCATTTCGCTAACTCCCATTTAAACACTTATAGTTTTAAGAATCGTTTCGTTATCTATAGTTGTTCTACCTGCCAGCCAAATTTCAATTTTCTACTACAACTAAAAAAATTAATTATAACTTCCTCCCCGCCCGCACCCCCCTTTCCCTCTTGATTTCATGGAGTTCCATTTTAAACTGTTCAGACCTAATAGTTATATGGAGTGGTGCAGTTACCGGCCTGCTACATTCCCATTTTTAACCACCCTGAACTGATATGTAGTTGTTTCTATTAGTTTTGTAGATTTTGAACCCACATCCCTCAACCCCCTTTTCCCAACTCACTTTGAATAATTTAGACTATAATATTATTTTGGCTATCTGGGATTTGATTTATCTCTATCGATCTGCAAATTTTTTATTTCATACCTCATCTCAAAAAGTTTTTTTCTCTGTCATAGTCCATCACCACTATTTCTCAGAATTCCAATTTAAATTCTTATTATGTAAATGTATGTTTTTATTGGTTCCCGTAGCTGCTTAACGAATTTAAATTCTTTACCATACAGAGAAGTAATTGAATGTATTGGTTTTGTAAATGTTGACCTCCCAACTCCCCTTCCCACCGCCAGATTTATTTTGTTATCTTGACGGGTCCTTACACCAAGATTACTAGACTTGTAGGGTAGGCTCGTTCCTTATACCGGCCTTCATCCAGCTCTACCCCAGCGCGGCGCTGTTGTGACGTCAGCACGTGGCCTAGCCGAGCCTGCTTCTGTTCAGTACATGTGAATGTGCAGTGTCGCGCTCGTTATCAGCTTCTTATTTATGTCAAGTATGCTACCAAAGTCACTGTGAATAGTAAATGTTTGCGTGTTTTTTGTGAGCTTTCCTATTATTTATGCGTGAAATCTTACGAAAAGTGTCGTACCAATAATACCGTTGCCATGTGCAATAAAAGTAATCTTACTAAGGGATATGGTGTTATACACCATGGCTTCCCTAAAGATTCTGATTTCAGACGAAGATGTATTCCCTTCTGAACGAGATGGAAAATGGAGTCTTGATTCGTATTCTATTTTCTCAGAACATTTTCCCCCCTGATGATTATGAACAACACCTTCAGGCCTAACTGCTATTCTTTCCTAAGAAAATCAAATTGAAATCGCCTGCTGTACCCTCCCTTATTTATGGGGTCTCCTAAAATGTTATCCAAGGGGAGAATATTACCCGCGAATCTAGGCTTATAGTCTTATATTGACGAAATAAATAGTAAGTAATTTTATGGCGGTTATAAATATCTGGGGGGACATGTAACCCCCAATATTTTTACTTTATGGGAAAGTTCCCCTAATACTTTGGCTTTAGGAAAAGTTTCCTTCTATATTGAATTGAATGATTTGTTAACATAGTTTACTTACTTGCAAGATTTCACCTATCCATTTTATAACCTTATTAAACAAACTGACCTTGCTTCATTAATTCGGACAGCAGTCTGAAAGAGAAATTCCACCATGCAAGGTGAATATATTTTTAAGTTATCCATGTCACTTTAAAACATACTTTAGAAACATTATTTCTCAAATGTAATAAATCACGTGGCTGTATTACACAAATAAATATGTTTTGTACAAGAACATAATTTATTGTATTATATAAACAAATTTATATAGTATGTTAGTTAATGAAAGAAATAAGGTGTTTGGCGACATCAACTTTCACTTAAACTAAGTGTTAACTATTCAATATATATTTAATAACTTTCTTGTAACTAGGCCTATTCATAAACCAATTTGGAGTATAGTGAAAATCTTTAATTTATATTAATCTTCAAATGTGAGTGTCAAATTAATATTTAAAGGATAATTTTAGATTAAGCTCCATTTATGTTATATATAATTATGATAGTATTAATTTTAGAGACTTTCAATAATAATAATAATAATAATAATACCCTCAATATGTGTGCCCCTCCCAAAGTTGGTATTAATATGATTGTGTGTCCCCCAAAGTTGGTAATAATATGTGTCCTCCCCCTACTATCTTCCCCTCTTAACACCCCTCTCGAGTCGGAAATAAAGTTGTCCTCCAAAATTGCAAAGTCAGGCACGTCCATGCGCGATATACTAAATTATATAGATATGCAGAAAAAGGAAACCAAAGAAGAAGATGTAGTTATTTTTCATTTTGTCCCTTAAATATAAGCAACGAAACAAGTCAACCAATTGGGGTCTCTTCAAACATAAGCAACGAAACAAGCCAACCTATTGGGGTCTCTCTAAACATAAGCAACGAACAAGTCAACCAATTGGGGTCTCTCTAAACATAAGCAACGAACAAGTCAACCAATTG
>CABEEJ010009459.1:0-12933 GCA_901482245.1 Timema douglasi
CATTCCCCACATTCACAAGATGTCTTGTCAGAGGTGAAGGAAGGGTTTGGTAATCAGATAAATCTGTGCCGTGACCGAGGATTGAATCCCGGACCACCAGCATAGAAGTCTGACACCTTACCTCCTAGACCGCCAGGTCACCACTGATACTAAGACGCGATGGTAAAACAAAACATATAACCATGTGTTGTTCCTCTTTGCGATATTGAAAACTTACAGCTCACATGTGCCCGCATCTATTCTCTCTCTCTCTCTCTCTCTCTCCTGTCCATAAACTGCCCCATTTGATGGGTTAGATGGGATTGAAATATAATATAGAAAAAAAACTTTGAACAGGTTTCATTAAATCGCCTTTAACGGTTCAAATGGTTTATTCGTATCCTTTGGGTTAAAGGAGTGGGTGACTATCGTTTATAATCCAACAGTTGATGGACTTTCAAACTTGATATAGAGTAACAGTGGATTATCACGAGACGAGCCTCTAGTGGTGGAAGTTTGACTGCTTCGTGGTAAGACGCCATATTCTCCAGTGTAACCCCAATTGGACCTGGCCGCTTCTGCTCCTGTTCAAGTCGTTAAATTCCTCTCAAGGTCACATGATCGTGAAGAAACCACCGGGAACAAACTCCTTCAAGCTTAGCTTTTCCTCACTTGGGCGATGACTAAGTTTGTTTAAGAGTTACTTTTCTTTAAAAAAAAAAAAAAAAAGCGGTAGAGAGAGTTGTGGCGTGAAATGGTCTATTCAGTTCAAAAGCTTTGATTTCCCTCCCAAAACTTTAGCTTTTGTGAGATTTTTTTAATGTTTCGTGGAACCTTGCTCTTTATTTTGTACCGTATATTTCTCTTCCCTCTTCAATTTTTATTTCGTGTGCCAAATTGAAGATGGTGAATTTATTTTAGAACATCTCCAAAAAGTGTATTTTTAAAAAGGGTTTTAACACACGTTATTATATTATTTTGTTCTAGGTCCAACTTTGACTTTTTTACTATCTCACTTTTGGATTGTTTGGTCTGTTATGACATTTAGTGCCATATTATAGGCTGTCCTTAAATTAATTAAGGGTCTAGGAGGGCCGGGGGAAGCCTGGACCCAACTTATGTAAGGTTTTTATTTATGTTGTTGGTGAAACAAAACTTAAAAAACGCGCGGTGACTCATGTCGTGGTGGAATAATATTGACCGAAACTACCGCTCCTGTCGGATGTACGGCGAACCACGAGGTTGAGCCTCCGTCCGCTAGATGGTGTTACCTGTCTCGTGGCCATCCTTTCAGCCGGCGCTCCTAGTGGGACGTTCCCGACATGCACACAATGTTGAACAAACATTGAGCGCAGAAATAGATGTACCTTCTTTGACTTTAGAACAATTGTTCTGCTCCTCCAATCAAACCGCGCTCCTCCAATCAAACTTGGCAAGTACATGAGGTTAAGAAATATGTGATGTTCTTATCGTTATCACAGTCGTAATCTCTATTTGGATTTCAAGTTGATATTTGTCCTTGAGGACCAAGATTAACAAAGAATAGTCATTAGTATATTATGTTACTAGATAATTACCGTTGTTCACGCTGGTTTTATAACGTAAGTCTCGCAATAGATGTCAACATTTGTAATACAAACATAAACGTATGTAGTTTGGTCTAGGCTCGAAGAATGTTCTTACCAAATTTCGTTGAAATTGATCCACGTATTTTGCAGTTATCGTGGAACAAAGACGAGATGTCAAACGGTCGAGTTAAAACCGGACCTTGGTCATCAACTCATCTGGAATGTTTACCTACAATATTTGAGCCACGGCCTTTATAACTGACTCTTGACATAATTTATTGGGTTTTATTTCAACCGTAACTTGTTTAACTTGGTGAATCCTCCCTCGTATGAACTGAAATAGGAAACTTTACCAAACAACTAAATTGGTTGAAATCCCACACGTTTCCTAATGATCAATCATATTTGTTTTGAAGATATTTGTCTTGTGTTAGTAATTTTTAGCGTTAATATATTTTACAAACTTTCGTAGTAGACTATACCTTCTTGAACATGTTTGTTACATCTCATGTTTTGTGTTGACGACTGTAAGCAAGTCCTGGCTGCTATCCAGTGAGGGAGTCTGCTCCAGTCTTCCATAACTCCACCTGACGGTTCGCTAGGACTGCCCCGGTTGGTCGATCACCATAGTTAACCCATGCGGTATAACCCCCTGTTAATAACCCACCACACTACAACACTGGCGCGGGATTATCGGCTCCATCAGAGTTCACGGCAGATGACAGATTATTCCGCGCAGTGAGTCTATCAGGGGAGGGGAAGAACACAAGAACACAGAACATAGTTGTCTCTGACACCTGCTCCGTGGGCTACAATGAGGGGTCATACAAACCAACTCAACCTAAAACAGCACTAACTAAAATATCCGGTGGTGCACACGTACTAAATACTTGCATCTGTAATGGAGGAGCCGTGGCCCTCTCTAAACCCGGATATGACCTCTCTAACCACTCGACCACTGCTCCCTTTTGTTCAAAGGCAGTAGCAGGTATTAACCGTAATCCTATTTTCAGTAATTGTTTGGTGGTCGCCGCGCGGACCATTGTCTGCCGTCTGGTGTCGCTTGTAATGGAGGACAAGATGTGTTCATCAAGTGCTCACAACGTGGGGCGAGGGTTGTCACTTCTGTCGAGACGGACAGGTGGACAGAGGCATTCTCCTTTACTCCGGTTTGCCGGTTACGGTGTTTCCACTTATATATGGAGTTGGATATTTCTACAATTCGGTCGCAATTATTTAATGACTTATTAAAGTAATTTGTGCTAAGAAAGATGGCATGTTCTTATCGTTACGACAGTTTTAACATTTCCCTTTGGATTTCAAGTTGAAATACCCCTCATACTTTCTCCTTGGATTTCAAGTTGAAATATCCCTCATACTTTCTCTTTGGATTTCAATTTGAAATATCCCTCATACTTTCTCTTTGGATTTCAAGTTGAAATATCCCTCATACTTTCTTTTTGGATTTCAAGTTGAAATATCCCTCATACTTTCTCCTTGGATTTCAAGTTGAAATTTCCCTCATACTTTCTCCTTGGATTTCAAGTTGAAATATCCCTCATACTTTCTCCTTGGATTTCAAGTTGAAATATCCCTCATACTTTATTCTTGGATTTTAAGTTAAAATATCTCATTTACTTTATCCTTGGATTTCAAGTTGAAATATCCCTCATACTTTCTTCTTGGATTTAAGTTAAAATATCTCATATAGTTTCTCCTTTGATTTGGAGTTGAAATTTTCCCTTGATCATTAATTTATAAAGAAAACCAAATTATATTCAATAGTACATTATATTCATAGATAATATCTTTTGTTAAAATAATTAAAGACGTTAATCTCACAATATATGTATGAACAAAATCAAAACATATATATTCTTCGTTCGGTCTAGGTTCAAGGAATGCCCCAGCCATATTTTGTTAAAATTCGTTGACGCATTTGGCAGAAATCGCGGAACAAACAGACATATTGATGAAATGTCAAACGGTTGAGTTATAACAGGACCTGGTTCCCTCAGTTCGGTCAATGTTAACCCTAGCCGGTACACTCCTGAATCAAATAGGAAACCTTTAAAACCTTCAAAAAAAGGCAGAAATGGTTTTAAAACGGGGGGTGGGGGTGGTCATTAGGGGACCCAGTGACTCGCGGCTGCTTTCTGGGGATAATTTGTCTGAATGAAGATAAATTGTGGATTCAGTTCTTGTAGATCAGAAGAGAGGCCCGTAGGAGAAGCGACCATGTCCACTGTATTTTATTATACTATACATCTTATAAACAGTAGCTCCATCCCAGGTGGTCGAGTGAGCTAGGGATATCTCCGGTACCAAGTTTGAACCTGGCCAGGGCCAAAACTGTCAATGTGCTCAATTACTGCATTTTCTTGTGCTTCCATTCTGGTAGGAATAACTTATTGGAAAATACAAACATATTTTATTACGATCAACATTAATAACATTTTGGTGACCTGGTGGTCTAGGGGTAAGGTGTCAGACTTCTATGCTGACGACCGGGGTTCGATCCTCGGTCCCGGCAAAGATTTATCTGATTACCAAACCCTTCCTTCACCTCTGACAAGACATCTTGTGAATGATTACACATTAGCGTAAGTGCGTATAACCCGAACGGGTAGTAAGACGCGGTGCTAATAATAATAATAATAATAATAATAATAACATTTTATTATATTTTTCTTGTTATTTTATAGGTATTTATAATATATATCAAAGCTGACAGCTGCAGATCACATCACTTGACGTGTGAATACATGAAATTGAATCTAGTCTTTTTTTTTACACTAAGATATAATTTTCTTTTTTGCTGTATCAGGTTAAATTGGTTTGGTTGTAACCCTAAAGTGTAAATAATTTAAACAAAATAAATGTTATTTATTATGTCAACAAAATATAGTTTCGAGAATTAAATAATATTTAAAATTGTATTTAATAAAACGGTTGTTTTTAAAATAATTTATCTTGGTGGAATAGTTGACTGACGCGCTTGTTTCGTGTAGAGCCAGACGGTCGAGGACGGGGGAGTTCGAGATTCGAATCTCGGTCGGATGAACTGGGGTGGTTTTTACACTCTCCCTGCCCGCGCAAATGCGGGTGCAACCTTCCCATTTCCTAGTCCATTAGCGTAAATAGTACTTAAGCGTATTATAACCCGAACGGTTAGTAAGACGCGGAGCTAGAAAGAGTAATAGATAGCAAACTGGCCTACACTAGAGGACAAAGTGGTAATCACTGCTTCGGTGGCCGCAAGGTCTAACGCTCTACTCTCGCATTAGGCTATAGACTGCTGATAACGGGGAGAGTGAGGTTCGAATCTCGGCCGGGTGTACTGAGGGAGGTAGTTTGAACCCATACCTGCACTTGAAAGGTTTTGTTTATGATTTCACTTTCTCATATTTTATACATCGGTGGTCACGGTGCTACAAGTCGTCAGGCTAGCACTAAGGTGGGAATAAGTGTAGTAAAGCTCGAACCGGTAGTAAAAAAAACGCTGTGGAAAAACAACTGTTTATATGTGGATTACAATTTTTATAAAATAATACTACAGTGTCGGTGATATTTTATAGGTATTGATAGTATATCAACATAGGTTGATGCAGATCACTTATCTTGACGTATGAATACATGAAATTAGAGCGAGGGGCCTTTCTAGTTCCTATGAAAATGGGTTTGTAGTTCGGTGAGACAGACCTCAGCTGTCATGTTCATCTCTAGTATTCGGTTCGAATCTCGTTGGGGTGCAGTGGGAATAAATCTCGGTATTGAGATTTTCGATCTTGTTATTATATTATTTATTCTTGCATATATATGTTTTCTCTCTTGCGTGCCGGGCCGCCCATCTGGGCTATCCGCATATTTATATTAATGGAACAGGAATCTATAATAATAGAAGGATGTGTTTGTCTGTGTGTGTGTTTGTGTGCGATGCCCAGCCAAATCTACGGCACGCAGAGATCTGTAATTCTTAACATAGGTGGATGGAAGTTCGATTGCACCTCTAAGTAGGATTTTATAATTAGCTTTTTAAATAGGATATTTTTAACACAATACCACAGTGGGTCACGGGCGACGCCGTGTAGAATTTCTAGTTATGAATAATTTAAAAGATAAGTATGCCCTCATTTGCTAAAAGGTAGATAATGAAACCATTTATAAAAAAAACAATCAATTCGTCCGACCATATTTGAACTCCATCACTGGCAAAAAAACACGACTAGGTGTTTGGATAGCAATCTACCGTCACAATGCATTTTATAATAATTTAAGTATACATGCATCGATGGTCGCATGGATTAAGGCGTCACTAGATGGCCGATGACAGAGTGATCGACGTTTTATTTTCTCATTACAATTAAATGCAGGTACACATTCTACCTGGTCTAGAAAAATCTGGTCAACCCGCAAAGCCTCTTCGAAAATGGTGGGGGTGCAGGAAGTACGACCGTTCTAACAGACATCAGCTGTGCTAAGGAAATCGAGGTTCGAATCCTGGTATGCACGCCGTCTAAATGTCAGGCTCATCTAATTAGGAACATTTTCATAATCATCCCCATGGCTGATACCTACATCCGCGCATGTCGACGGATGATACCAAACAACTGATTTTGTAGACTTTTGGGGTGGGGAATAGCGGCCCCTAATTGAGGATTATAAATCACCATGAGGCTTCCGAGGCCCCTGATTGTGTATAATCAGAGTTGTATCAATGTTCTCCAGTTGCGAAATCACCACGAAAAAACTCATTACCACATAGGGGGTTGCGACATTGCGATGACTAGTTGCAACATCACCGGGAAAAACCCATTACCATATAGGGTATTGCGGCATTGCGTTGACGACACCGGGAAAACCCATTACCACATAGGGAGGGAGAGGGGTTGCGACACATGCCTTAAAGGAGGGGGGAGTGGAGGGAGTGAAAGGGGTCTTACGGCCGGGAACCATTTCTCACACTTTTCCCTAAGTGGCCGTCGGGAAAGGCTCGTGTTACCTCCCTTGGGGAAGTGAAAGGGCGGCAAACGGCTGCCAGCTGTTCAGTGGTCTCATTATTCGCTACGTTGCCGTCATGAGAATGTTGGTGCTCCGTGCCGATGCCACGGGAGGAGCGCCGGACGCCGTGGACTGCACGCAAATAAAAAATAAACTCAATCGACCATCCCAATCCTACCCAGGCATAAAAAAAACAATGAGCACACATAAAAAAGTAATGAGCATACATAAATAACCAATGAGCAAAAAAAACAAGTTTGAACAAGAATAAACAAATTTGGAATACTGGAAAGGGGGTCAGGTGGAGGGGAAGCAACCAGAAGGGCAGGGGAGGAGGAAAACCAACAGACAATCAGAGAGCGAGAGTTGTGGTCACGTGATCAGCTTTAAGCCAATCAGAGCTCTGTTCCCAAACGTCAAGGCCACTACTGGAGTGTGTCATGAAGCTGGGGGAGGGAAGTAACAGAAGAATCTGTCACAACTAACCGCCCCCCGCCCCCAACATGTGATGGAGTGTGTCATGAGCCGGGGGAGGGAAGTAACAGAAGAATCTGTCACAACTAACCGTCCCCCACCCCGACAATTCCAAGAGACGCTACTCTCACCAAGCCCGATATTCGGCGTCGTGGTGCCTGATGACCTGTCGGAACGTGAGTTTTTCCACTCTGCTGACGATACTGTCGCTGAACGTCAACAAATGACTCTCGTTTTCGGCTTCTCGCGAGGAATTTCTCTGATGTCGGAATCCTTAATTTAATGTCTGTTCTGCGACAATAGGAGGTTAGGGGTGAAACCTCTCGAAGGAGATTGTTTTGTTGGGGATAGTCTGTGATTGTTGTTAGCTGATGTCCTTCTCTTTGGTCCTGTTACCTTGGAAGAGAGTCTGGGGGAATTTGTGTGTTAGAGTGTGGCAGGACTTGAGCCCCTGCAACAGACTGGACTGAAGGTGTTTATCCCTAAATGTCCCCACCACGCTCCCTCTGCGAAAATACTGATATATTTCCTCTAAATTTGATTGTTCATCCTGACATTTACTATCTCGAGTTTGCAAGACTTGTCGAATGAAACATTCAAACCCTTTCCTTTATCAAAACTGATTTTTTTTAATGCCACTATATTTTATTGTGTTTTTTTTGCGCTAACATTTTCGAAAATCTAATTTTAAACCAATCGACCGAATCTGGATGAAATAGGTTGAAAGAGCAGTCGAGGGCAGAGGGGTGTAAAGAAATTGGATCAATTCAGCCCCCGGTCCCCCTCTCTTGTCCTGTAACCTCGCGCTCCTTTACGACTTGGAATAATGGAACGAGGCCCAGGCAATAGCAGCTTCTTTTTACAACACCAGTTTATAGTTTATACCATGTACATGTCTTTATCATGAGAATAATTCTCTAGCCTCCAGAGAGGCTCTCCATTACTTAACAAGTATATTCCTGCAGAGAGGCTCTTCATTGCTTCACAATTATATTCCTGCAGAGGGGCTCTCCATTACTTCACACAAGTATACTCCTGCAGAGAGGCTCTCCATTACTTCACAAGTATATTCCTGCAGATATTCTTACTGCTGACTGATATTTGAAATGTTGTTCCAAACATCAACAGGCCTATATGGGAAACATGTACTATTAAGTCACGCTATTAATGTACTAAAGTCTAGCTTATTGTTAGGTTATCTCCCCCCTCGAATAACTGCATCCTGTTTTCTGATTGATCTCGGCTCTGGCAGTAAAATAAAGACAGCCACAGCAATTCCCATTGTATTAGTTAATTCTACAACTCGTTACATCCACTGTTTAATTAATAAACACATTCACAAGTCTGCTAACCAACGTGGTCAAACGTTCATTTGATTAGACCCCATTTCACACCCTGTACAGTCGCTTACAAAACCTTCTCTCACACCGGACTCCACGATGGAATGGATGGAATAAATCATAATTTTAGGTGTCACACAATAAATAAAATAGTGCCTGAACTTTTATAAACATTTTTATGATTCTGTAGATTTCGTTTTTGATTCATAATCTCCCATAAAATGGTGTGTTGGTATTTCTATATAATTATCCGTGCTTCTTGTTCAGTTTATTACCATATTGTAATTTTTTTAACTGTCATAGACTAATTATTTACTAGTCATAAAAACAGTTTACCTTTTAGACACCTTCATTTGATTAAACTTATTTGTTGTATCTAATTTTTATATTCGATAAATAATCAATCACCTAATATTACAACTTAAACATGTTTACAATTTGAATTACTTAAATATTTTACATTTAATAAAGCTTGTGACCTTAATAGGGTCTATTAGAATTTAGAAAACAAAAACAAATATATGTTCACACGCGACCACATAGTGGGCGTGCGTGAGAAACGTGTGTATTTTATTGTTGTTGGATATGGCTGCAACTGTCTGGAGTCGCTATTGGCTACCGGATTAACCCCCCCCCCTCCTCTGTGACCCCTCGCCCCCACATTAACACGATGGACCGTTGGTTGGTAAGAGAATCGGGGGGGAGGGGGGTGCATTCTCGGGCACACATGGTAACAAGTAGGGAGGGAGGTGTGTGGTATGCCCCCAACTGGACAGGTAGTTCAGAAAACTCGCACTAGTAGCGCACCTAGCACATGTTTGCTCATGCGCCTTGCCTACGTGTGACGTCACGGCCGGTCAAGATAGGATGTCCCATGACACTGAAATTTACGTTGTATTCAGGGAGTTTTAAAGATATAACGTTAAAACTAAAACCATACATTCTCAAGTAATTCTAAAAATATACATATATTGTCGCAAAATTATTATTTTTATCTTGGGGTGGTTTCCCCCCCCCCCCTTATAAATCATCTACAACTTACTATTTGGCTTGATCACAAAAATGTCCCATAGGAGACTTCCTACCAGGATGTTGATTAAAAATGGCCGTGGTTATAAATGTATATATATAGAAAAGTAAACAAGAGAAATGTAATTTTAAAAAGCAAGTCAATGTTTTCAAGGCGCAAATAATAGAGTGAGTGTGTAAAATCGTCAGAGGAAGAGGGGAATTGTTATTATCCGGTAAACCCAAGGCCTTTCGGGGCTATCTGCTCATTTTCTTCCCTCTCTTTCTATTTCGTACGTTGGTGTCTAAGTGTGACAGTGCTTGGACTGCCCAGGCGAGTAAAGTCAAGATGCAACCCGCCTCGCAATATAACTAGGATATCTCCCGGTAGGTAACGTTGCTAAGGTGTAACTAGCCGTCTGTGGGTGCATCTTAAGGGTACTGTCTACTTGTTACCACCTTCTCGGTATCAAAGCTTGACACTCAGGAAGACAAGTTGTGTTCCTGGCCTCTCGCCGCGGCGTAACAATTGCCTGTCGGGAGATTTATATGTGGACCATCTTTATCCTCACCCCCCACCCCTCACCCCTTACTGCACACACACTGCCCTAATAACCCTACTGGCTATACGCATATTAGGGAGGAAATGTACCCACATTTGCATGTAATGAAGTACTAAACCTCTTAGGAAACAATCACCCTCAATACGCCTGGTATCTGAACTTAGACCTTTCCACGGCAAGCCCGACGTTTAAACCGCGTGACCATCGATATGTCGATAAACAGAAGGGGAGTTCTTATTTTGTGTCAGGCTTGATATATTAGCACCTTCCCCTGCAGACTTGTCTCGGTGCCAACGTGTACGACTGGCGTCACCTCTATCCATGTCACAGCCACTTTAGTCTGCTTTTCCGGTGACGGGGAGGTCGGGGTTCGAATCCGGCCCAGCTGTACCGAGGTTTTTTTATTCAAGAAAATGTTTACCTACTCTCCCTCCACGCAAATGTTGGCACATCTACAAAACTCGACCTTCCTCATTCCTAAGCACATTAAAGTAATTAATGTATATGTACTACCCGGACGGTTAGTAAGACGTGGTGGGGAAAAGAGCCCGCATTGAGTGACCTTATTTGAGAATAATCCTTTACACCCTCGGGCTCTGGTCTCCTCCTCTCCTCCAAACTCCTCCAATCTCCTCCAATCTCCTCCAAGCCGGTCTTGCCTCGCTCGATGTATTTTAATAAGTTAATCTGACCTCGCCTGTCCTCTCCAGATACTAACTGCTCCAGTGCGTGGATCCGGACTGGTTCTCCATCTGGCGCGTCACACACCAACTCACAACTTTGTCACTCCAACATGACGGGCTCAAATTGAACTGGACCCATGTAACATTTTCATTACTACTCTTTTTTTACAATGATAATTCTCAAACGTTACTTTTCTCTCCATTTCAAACAAACTCTTTAGTTACTCTAAATGTATCCAGATTTTGACATTAAATTAGAAAGCTTTCGATCATGTTATAATTGATACAAAGACATGTGTGGGTGTGTGCGTGTGTGGCGGGGAATATCTACAGTTTATATAGTTTTAATTAGCGGTCAAGTGTCACAGTGGGAAAGAACCCCAAAGTATCACACTGAGGTTTACTAGCGAAAATAACATTCCAACGGTCCTGAACATTTTGTAGCATTTAATTCATTTAAAAAGGTTGAGTTTGTCTCAACATCATCAAGCCATTATCAGTAATTGGCTATCTATTAATTTAAAAAGGTTGAATTTATCTCAACATTATCAAGCCATTATCAGTAATTGGCTATCTATTAATTTAAAAAGGTTGAGTTTAACTCAACATCATCAATCCATTATCAGTAATCGGCTATCTATTAATTTAAAAAGGTTGAGTTTATCTCAAAATTATCAAGCCATTATCAGTAATTGGCTATCTATTAATTTTAAAAGGTTGAGTTTATCTCGACATCGTCAAGCCATTATCAGTAATTGGCTATCTATTAATTTTAAAAGGTTGATTTTATCTCAACATCATCAAGCCATTATCAGTAATTGGCTATCTATTAATTTAAAAAGGTTGAGTTTATCTCGACATCGTCAAGCCATTATCAGTAATTGGCTATCTATTAATTTTAAAAGGTTGAGTTTATCTCAACATCATCAATCCATTATCAGTAATTGGCTATCTATTAATTTTAGGTGGCATATAACGTTTTTATCTTTTTTTAGTGGGTAGTTAAATATTTCACTGAATGATTTAGTTTCATTAAATTGATACATCAATACCACGTGGTTTCTCTTTCGTTTGTCGAGTTTTCCCACCACATATATTATGTAAAGCAGTCGAGTATTTTTACTAAAAGGGTCAAATCTATTTCCAAAACATCCGGAGAAATTTATTCCGCTCAGTTGCAGATAAATTCGTGGGAATTTATGTAAATACTTGTCAATTAATTTTAAAATGGGCCGCTGTTCGGTTGATAATCGAACATTGGCGTTCTTTGCAGTCTGATTTAGGATGGAATTTAAAAATTAATTATTCCATTTCGAGAAATATCTGTTTATTAGACTTTTATCATAGAAATAGTTGTAGTGTTCCCGCATGAAATATTTGAGACGAATATAGTTCTTGATAGTATATTTGAGACGAATATAGTTCTCGATAGTATATTTGAGACGAATATAGTTCTCGATAGTATAGTTGACAATACTATTATTTTCTAAAATACTCTCTGTGTCTTCACATATATTTTTATTTTTGCTCCATTAAAATCTTATCATTCTTTTGGTACAAGTATTCTTTATCCCCGCGTCTTACTACCTGTTCAGGTAATACGCATACATGATAATTACTTTAATACGGTACGGAGGAGGAAGGAAGAATCTTAGAGGTAAACTACCCGTATTTGCGTGGAAGTAGAGTGGAAAACCATCGATTGAAAAACCACCTTCAGTAGACCAGATCGGGATTTGAACCCAGATCTCTCCGTCATCAGCAGGCCAGCCTAACAAGAGAGTGACGCCTTAGACCATTCGGCCACTGAAGCGGGTAGTATAAGAATGTATTTACTTTATATTTAATACTAACAAGACATTGAATTTTGTAACCTTATATGAGAAAGACGGAGGTTTGTCGGGGGATCTAAGGTAAGAGGAGTTAATTCAAACTGTACCTGTGAGTTCTCATCGTTCATCTCCTATCTATCTATACATACATATATTGGGGGGGGGGCACATCACACCACTGCAGAAAGTCGACAACATGCCACTACTGTTGACCGGCCCAGAGAAGAGCTTGCCAGTCGAGCCCGCTGGCACAAAGATAACGGTTATACTCTAGTCCAGCGGTTCCCACACTTTTTGAATAGTGGAAGCTGCAAATTACATGACTTGACGTATGAACACGTGACATTTGATCTAGAAACGGTCACTGACAGATAAGGTTTTTCCTATACAAATTTGACTGTATCTCAGATGGAGCTACAATTTTCTCTAGCTCTGAATATTTTGTATTTACTTTAGAAATTGCAGCTCCTCTGGGGGGGGGGGGG
>CABEEJ010009461.1:0-11206 GCA_901482245.1 Timema douglasi
ATAGAGTGTAATGAGGGGGACCGGATATAACTAGTTAAAGATAGGAATAGAGTGTAATGAGGGGGACCGGATATAACTAGCTCAAGATAGAGATAGGGCGTGATGAGGTGGATTGATTGGAACTAGCTCAAGATAGGGATAGGGTGTAATGAGGTGGACTGGATATGACTGGCTCAAGTTCCTACTGCCATGGAGTAAGTAAATGATTCTGTGATTGTTGTTAAACATGGAAGGTGATGCCCCTGGAGAACAGTATGAGGAATCCCGGCCATTTCTTGGGCTGCCCCGGAGTCCTCAACATCGCCATGCTGATTGTCGTCTTCCTCTACGCTATCATTGGCCTGTTTGGGTACCTCAAGTACGGAGACGGGGTGGACGCGAGTGTCACACTTAACCTGCCCTTGGAAGACGTGTAAGTCCTGTTTTGTTTAGTTTAGCATCGTTAACTTATAATTAAGATATTCTCAAAATTTAAAAATGACACCTGGACATGGGAATAGAACCCGGGACCCATATCCACGTGGCATTTTTCAATTTTCAAAATATGATATCTAGATGGAATAATCCTCACTGAAAGCATAAATAATAGCTTTGGCTATTTGATTCTTATAATTAAGAGTCAAGGCGTTAGAAAGATAATTTGTATATGTAGGTTTCACTAGAAAACGCTACTTTACCTTTAGTCGATACAATTTTCTATAGACCTACTTTTAAATAGACCCTCTTTAGGGGGTTCATCAAATCCCCTCCTCCGAAACCTCTCATTTCTACGAATTTGCTCCACGTGACTACTAAAGTCTACTTTGGTAAAAATAAATAAAATATTACTCTAGTAGATTATTTTTCTACACAAAGTTATCTCAACGATTCTTGAATATTTGTATTATGCATCGTAGAATTTGAACAGGAATTTCTTTCTTCAATTTTAAAGGTTTCTGTTCAAATTCCCCTGTGTCTATGACAAATATTAAAGAACTGTTGATATAATCTCGTGAAGAAAATTATAAACGATATGCTTTTACTAGAACAATATCGTTTTTATTTTGGCAAAAAAAAAAAAAAANCAAAAAAAAAAAAAAGTTTTAATATTAAAACTCCAAAAACACTGTTTTAAAATCTCGTTCCCTACACTCCCGTCTTCCGTAACCGAAAACCATTACTAGGTTAAGTGGCAGGGTTTTTAGAAGTTCCAGGAGTCTGGAGCATTAGTTTAAAATGTTCTTTAACATATTTGTTCTTATACATGTTCTTCTCCTACGAGTTACCATTTTCTTACCGTCTTATAACCTCTGGATACAATCTCACATGGGAATATATTGTCATAAGTTGAACGCTACAACTAAGCCAAGTGTACTTTAATTTGTTTAGTAAGGACTCTGGATTCAAGGGGTCCGATTTACAAAGGGAGGCACTGGGGTGAAACTTAGACGGGATTAGAATATTGATGTGAATAATTTGAGATATGTGACAGGAAGGTATAAGTTATTGTATCAGAAACAGATTTTCATAAGTAGTTTATGGTGGCGTTATTGTTTTAACTCGAAACAGCAACAAAATACACCATTACAGGTAACTGAAAACCTTTGTCTTACAACGGTTTGTTTCAAAAACTACATCGACACAGCTTGTCGGTTTCTCTTTCGAATTTTTTAGTTTAAATTCCTGTCTTTTTTGTAAATTAATCCTAGAATCTGTTACTAATTTCACAGGAATAACGTTTTATTAATGTTTCCGATTGATGCCAAATGTTGTAGAAAATGTTATAATATTACTGTTCCCATATCTATCAATACCATGAGAAATGAATCCGTAATGTTTGTGCTCCTAGCCTTGCTCAAGTAGTAAAGATACTCATCGCGGCGGCCATCTTGTTTTCATACGGTCTCCAATTCTTCGTCCCCACCGACATCTGCTGGCCGATGGTCGAGAAACACGTCAGTGAGGGAAAGAAGAACATTTTGCAGAACGTGTTCAGGCTATCGACCATCACCGCGACAGGTAAGAGAAATGATAGGCTACGGCCCCGTCGATAGTCAAACGATCGAATATTTCACCGAAACTTAGTTATCTATCTCTGATTTTGTTTTCTGTTGAGTGTTTTATTGATTAAATCCTTTTTTAAATTCTAATTCAAACCATTCTATGTTCCAAAAGAGTTTCACATTCTCGTGGCTATGATCTACCCATAACTTAATACTCCATGAATTAATTGCTGGTGACCTGGTGGTCTAGGGGTAATGTGTCAGACTTCTGTGCTAGGGGTCCGGGATTCAATCCTTGATCCAGACAAATATTTACCTGCTCATCAAACCCTTCCTTCACCTCTGACAAGACATCTTGTGAATGTGTGGAATGCCAGGCCTCCACCGTGGTTCGGATCCCACGTTAAACTGTAGGTCCTCCATTCCATCTCACAATCACCCTACCATTACACATTAGCGTAAGTGCGTATAACCCGAACGGGTACTAAGACGCGGTGCTAATAATAATAATTATTTATCGCTAAGTTAAGCGCATGCCTATATGTAGCTAAAGAATTATAATACAATAAAATGGATTCTTAAAATACAAATTCATAAAATATAAAAGCAAAAACGAGCAGACCATTTTATATTTTTGACAGAACGTAGTATATTAAGGTTAAATTAAATTAATTAAATTTGACCACGCCAAGCTCTTAAAGGATTTCTGCACACCATATTGGGTTTGATATTATTTGAGTGAAACTTTTCTTCCATTTTTATTTATTTCATTTGGTCGCCAAGAGTTATTAAGAGGGTCATAGCCAATTTAAAACTAGAAGGGAATTTAAAGTCAGTTTTCGATAATATTATCTTGTTCATAAAATAAAATAAAATAAAATATGTTCTCTCTGTATTTACATCCTAGTGTGATAAAACATAACCCAAAAGAGGCGCCTAAAGCAATGGTGTTCCAACTGATGGATGTTTTGTTTCTGTATGTGCCTACTGTGATAATATAGGTTAGTTTCTATTTCCTCTGCAGTGGCGGTAGCTATAGCGGTGCCCAACTTGGGGCCCATCATCTCCCTGGTGGGGGCCGTCTGTTTCTCTACCCTGGGCCTCCTCTGTCCGGCGGTCATTGAGACGGCCACTCATTGGGAGAACGGTCTGGGCAAGTTCAGATGGGTGCTCTGGAAGAATGTCATCATCGTCTTCTTCTCCCTGCTGGCCCTCATCACTGGAGCCTACACCAGCATCCTGGAGATCATCCACGAGTATTAATAGTGATCATTATCTTCTCCCTGCTGACCCTAATCACTACTGCTGACCCTAATCACTGGAGCCTACACCAGCATCCTGGAGATCATCAAGGAGTATTAACAGTGATCATCATCTTCTCCCTGCTGGCTCTCATCACTGGAGCCTACATCAGCATCCTGGACATCATCAAGGAGTATTAACACTGATCATCATCTTCTCCCTGCTGACCCTCATCACTGGAGCCTACATCAGCATCCTGGAGATCATCAAGGAGTATTAACAGTGATCATCATCTTCTCCCAGCTGGCCCTCATCACTGGAGCCTACACCAGCATCCTGGACATCATCAAGGAGTATTAACAGTGATCATCATCTTCTCCCCGCTGGCCCTCATCACTGGAGCTTACACCAGCATCCTGGAGATCACCGAGGAGTATTAACAGTGATCATCATCTTCTCCCTGCTGGCCCTAATCACTGGAGCCTACACCAGCATCCTGGACATCATCAAGGAGTATTAACAGTGATCATCATCTTCTCCCTGCTGACCCTCATCACTGGAGCCTACACCAGCATCCTGGAGATCATCAAGGAGTATTAACAGTGATCATCACCTTCTCCCTGCTGACCCTCATCACTGGAGCCTACACCAGCATCCTGGAGATCATCAAGGAGTATTAACATAGCCAGACGATGGCAGCACAGGCTAAATCTCGGTGAGATGTCCAAGAAATATCCTTAGATATAAGATGTATTCGATATAACTAGCCCATTCGCAAGAACGAGGTTGAGCGAAACAGAAGGTGGAGTGGAGTAGAATGTCCTATGATTTTCTGCAACTCAACAGCTTCTCTACTTCAACCTTATAGAATTAATAACTAAGGCATTAAGTAATTGTCTTCAGATGAAAAACATTAGAGATTTTCTGATAATATCCGTAAGGCGTCAATAAAACGTCCACTATATTTATATTTGAAATTTAAGTCCATAAAAATATTGAAATCATATTTATGTAGTAGTCTTTAAGCAAGAAACTATTTAATGAAATTAAAAATTAGTATAACCTTGTGGTCTACTTGTGCTAGATATTTAATAAACTGTGAACACGTAGGTTTTTTTTACCACCACGTCTTACTACCTGTTCAGGTTATACACTTATATTATGATTACTCTAATGAGGTAGGGATGAAGAAGGAAGTATTTTAGAGATGATCTACCTGCATTTAAATGGAAGAAGAGTGGGAAACCACTTAGGAAAAACCACCCTTAGTAGAACCGACCGGGATTTTAACCCCCCTCTCCCCGTCATCAGCAGGCCAGTCTAACAAAAGACCATTCGTTCACTGAAGTGGTGAATTAATAAATAATTAAATAAATGCTGTGAATGAATCTAAGGATAATTATTTTACATCTTATGGAGACTATTCTTGATTGATAAAGGAGAATTTTGTTTAATCATTTGATACCAACTTAGGAATTCACCCTGTATGCTATACAAAGCCTTTGTTGTTGACGTATTAATGTATTATTGATAATATGGGGAATCGAAAGATATTTAATTTAATTTTCACTGTGTGAAAAAATGTTATTGTTGCTAAAGGTGTTTATGTTAATAAGATGACTTTAAAAGTGATTAAATTAAATTTACGAATATGAAAGGGGTAGAATAATTGTGTTTTATCACATACCGATTTAAGAACCCGTAAATAAGTCATCATTCCGTGAAAAGTAAAATATTATTTTACCTTTCAATTCAACACATTTCACAAATATAAAACTAATGCGACCTTTCTATTTAGTATGGTTTTAATCACAGTGTTGTGTATATAAAAAATAATTCCTCGCATTTTACCTATTCTAATAGTACAGTCCAATTGACATAATAAGAACATTTTAAAGAAAATTTTAGTATAATTTTTGCGGCCAACATTGATAACAATTTACTTTGTTATTTATTTTATTTTAAAGGTATTGGTAATATAATATATCAAAAGTAACAGCTGCATATCACATTATTTGACAGATAAAT
Source organism: Timema douglasi (assembly GCA_901482245.1). NCBI lineage: Eukaryota > Metazoa > Arthropoda > Insecta > Phasmatodea > Timematidae > Timema > Timema douglasi. The sequence continues at coordinate 5,253 of CABEEJ010009461.1, forward strand.
ATATGAAAGTAGATCTAGTTCGTTTTATAACTGTCAATTGATCCTCTTCTAATGAAAATTGTACTGTACTTATATAGATAGCTAAATATTTATATAAAATTTGAATATACATTTTAAAAACTATGTAAATATTGTTTGATTTAATAGAATATAGTTATAATAAAATTTGAAGTATTATTTTATTGTCAAAAAAATATGTTGACATATAAAATATTTATTTGCTATTTGTAAAAGAATGTAAATATATTATATATAGAGTATTAGTGTATTATGATATATATACATTTTATCTGAATTTTCACACACACACACACACACATATATATATACACATATATGTATATATATGTATATATATATATGTGTGTGTGTGTGTGGGAAAATTCAGGTAAAACGTATATTAAAAACTCGCACCAAATGTGATATTCATATTAATAGTATGAATTTTACTTGTACATATTTGTTGTACCTATTTGTACCCATTTTAAAATATATTAAAATTTGATTCGAATTTTATAGGCTATGTTTAGGTGTTATATCAAGAACAATTTATTTTTCTAGTAAAACTAGCTTCCTACCTAACTACCTAATTCTAAGGGAATAGGCTACCTTATGAATTTAAATAAAGCATAAATAGATAATTGACCAGATAATGCTTGATATATATTCATTAGATAAGCTGCATTGTAAGAATATAACTTTGTTGTCTAATTCTATTAACCAATTTCACAAACACAATTTGAACGAGCTTTTTAAGTTGTAAGCTAACAGCATTTGTTTATGACTGTTACTATGTGCCAGTATTATTTATATAAAAACATTTTGAAGCTGTAAACAGGATGCCCAACTTTTTCACTACACACTTGTTAACGGACAAGGAGTTGGCTTGTCATATGTTCTAAATTGTATTTTTGGGACCAATTTAGATGTTTTTTAAATGTATATAGAAAAATAAAATAAATATTTTGTTTTAATAAAAGGTGTGAATATATATAAATATGTATGTATGTATGTGTACCATATTACCATTTTTTATGCATAGGCCTATTTATATAGAAATTAATAGGCAAAATATATGTTATTTATTAAGTAAAAAGTAAGAAAAAGTAGATGCATCAATCAGGAAGTCGAACCGGAACCAGAACCGATAACTAAAACAAACAATATTTTTAAAGCGACAAAAATGGAAATGAAATTTAGCAATAATTTGCATAAGAATAATAATCGGAATTGGAATCGATATAATTTTCTAGGTTCATAAAGGTTCTTATAGATTTTTCATCATAATCATCAAATGTTTCCAGCCTGTGGCCGGGTCAGTTTAGTAAAATTCCTCCATCTCCCTCTATCCTTCCACCAGTCTTCCTCCTTAAGTTGCTTCCATTTTTCTCCTCTCAATTGCACACTTTTTGTTATCTGCTCCTTCCATCTCTTTCTTGATCTCCTTTGTGGTATTTTTCCTGCATACTTCTTTTCCATTCTCATTACATGCCCATACCATCTCAGCCTTGCTTCCTCTACTATCTCATTTACTTTCGCTCTTTCCCGGATAACTTCATCTCTAATCTTCTTTCTACTTGTGACAGCTAACATCCTCCTCACAAACTTCATTCCCATGTCCTCCACTTTCCTAGTCTCTCTTACATTCAATGTCCATGTTTCTGCTGCATGTGTGACAATGGCCCTGTACAACACTTCCTTACACTTCAAGTGCACTTCTGTTATCCATAGAAGGTGTCTAAACACACCTATAGAACAACTCTCTCTGATGTCCTCTTCTTATTATATCCTCTTTACTTCAATCTTTCTCCTCAATCACGCTTCCAAGATATTTTATGTTCTGTACTTTTCTCAGCTCTCCTCCATCCGACTTTATAGACGTACTAGGCCTTAACCTCTTCTTCGTCACTATCATCACTTCACACCTCACCACCCTAGATTTCATTCCACACTCTTCTACTTCCTCATTCCATTCTTGTACTTGTCCCTGTACTTCCTCTTCCTTCTCCCTCCATATCAACAAGTCATCAGCAAACATAATGGATTTCATTCTTTCCTCTTAGAGTTTTCCTGCCACTTTATTCATTACCATTTAGATTACCATTACAAGTAGAAGTGGCGAGAGGGAATTCCCCTGCTTCACTCAATTTTTTATTTATCGGTTCTTTATTATTATTAGCACCGCGTCTTACTACCCATTCGGGTTATACGCACTTACGCTAATGTGCAAATGGTAGGGTGAATGTGAGATGAAATGAAGGACCTACAGTTTAACGTGGAATCCAGAACCACGGAGAAGACCTGGCATTCCTCACATTCACAATTTATCGGTTCTTAAAGGCTCTAAAATTTGATAAATGCATTTTATTTGGCCGTGTTTGTGTACGGCTTCCGAAAAATCCTCTAAGAGTTTCGTACTCGACGAAAGTCTTCTTTTCCCGGCCTCGCTGGCGCTGTTCTGGCAATCCGTCACGTGGTCTCTTCTTGTTGCGAACGATCTTTTCGCTTGGGGCCGGGGTATCATGGGGTGAAACTGGACTAGTTACTGGGTTCTCGAACAAAAAAGTCCTGTTTTACTCTCGTCAAAGTGTGCGTGGGACAACGAGTGACTTATTCTGGGATCACGATCAACTTGACGTAACGTTAACTTAACGTATGTGTGATCATGATTCACGTAACTTAACGTGATCTGTGATTTGGACTATTTGTACAGTGATGATCTGTGAATGTTTACAGTTTTCAATCTATATAATAAATATCTATTACAAAACTTTTTAATAAATTTCGCTTTCCTATTTTAATTTAATTATTTTGTTTCAATGTCTGATTACTAGAAATTACACTAAAGAGTAAACATTGGTCATAAAACCAACAAATGAATTATTAATAAACCTGTTGACGTCACTTGCATAGTGATTGGCTGGCCAGATCACGTGATACCCTTCAAGTAACGTTCACTTGAAGTAAAAGACCTCCCAAGACATCTCTTACGTTAAGTTAACTGCAAGTCAACGTTAAATTGATCGTGATCCCGGCATTAGTCGACGAGAGTGGTGCGTTGGACTTATGATATTTTTAACTGTATTTGTTCATTTAAAAAAAATCGTGCGTTTTGGGTAACGTCGAATGGGGTGCCGATATTTGGTGACTATATTAAGTCCGTTGGAGAGGGCGCGCGGAAATAATGATTAGTCCTGCGTCTTCTTATATTAGACGGTGGTCAGAATTACGTTATTCACTGCCCTCAATCAACTTACAGTTTTAAAACCTTAGTGGCTGTTGTGACGAGTTCGGAGTCTAGGACTCATCTTGAAAAAATAATACGTCTGTCAACGGGTGGGGGGTATTTGATGAATACCCACATCAAATGGACAGGCTCTGGGGAGTGTCCAAATTTTCTGAAGGGGACGAGCTGAAGAAGGTAGCACGCAGAAGGAATAAGGTAAGGCTACAAATCGGGGTTCAATCCCGTTAGAGTGCACTGAGGGTTATTATTTCCTAAATGGCTTTCCACTTTACCTCCATGCAATGCAGGTCTAAATTCAACCTACTTCACAACTAACACATTTTAGTAATCAGTACATAGGCGTATAACCCGAACGGGTAGTAAGACGTGGTGTTAAAAACAAAAGTTGAAATACTCTATTTTTCCTTCTTTCAGGAGCTTTGTCAGGCTAGAATGATTATTGTCACGTCGTTTAAGATTTTTTCCAATAATCCTCTTTAGATTAAAAGCTTATGAAGATGTATTTAGCTTTGAGTGACAGCATAATATGTCTAAGCAAGAAGAGTAACAAGATATAAGAGCTATTCCAATTGGGAAGTCAGTCTAAGATACATATGAAGATAGTATTCTAAGCGTTTACCCATGCATGTGGTTATAATAATAATAATGCTTGGGGTCCGGGGTTCAATCCTCGGTCCCGGTACAGATTTATCTGATTACCAAACCCTTCCTTCACCTCTGACAAGACGTGTATTAATCACAACTTGTGAATGTGTGGAATGCCAGGCCTCCACCGTGGTTCGGATCCCACGTTAAACTGTAGGTCCTCCATTTCAGCTCACAATCACCCTACCATTACACATTAGCGTAAGTACGTATAGCCCGAACGGATAGTAAGACGCAGTGATGATAATAATAATAATAATACCCATTCGGGTGGTTGTTGGTTGGCCAACTAAGATGGAGGAGTAAAATGGGGGCAGATGATAGCAAATTTTCACTATCGTCCTTCAAATATAAAGTAATAAGTAGTCTGTATAATGTGTTAATTGTGTGCACTGCATAACCAAAATTAAAAACTAATTTGTCATTTGATGAGAAGGGGGTGAGGGGTGAAATTAATATTAATACCTTTCATGTTGTTGTTTTTTAACATTACAGGAGCATTTACATTAAGGCTCACATTGGGAGGGATATTAATGTAAAATATATAAATATATATATTATTGCAAACTGGTTTACTTATTTTAGTGCATCTACAAATTAAAGACTTCAATAAAATACTAGGACATTTAAAATTTAATATCTTGGAATTTAAATTGAGAATATTGACATAACAATATTTTAATAAGCTATTAGTAGAGATAGGCAAAAGGTGAAGTTAACTAGGATATAACTGTATAGTAAACTTTTTGTTCATAATATGTATTTAACTATTTATTTACATATTCGGAGTGAAATTAAATTAAAACACACACCAAACATTTCACGCTTTAGTAATATCAAGCTCATCTTAATATCATTCATTACCTTCCGGTTTTACAAATAGCAATATCGAAATAATGGATCATCAATTTATGTTTAGTCCAAGCAATAATATCGAAACATGTTGTCATAATATACTAAGCAACTATCAAACAAGGAGACTGGAATAAAAATAAAATAGATATGATTTGGTCAAACATGACCGCCTGTGGCAAGGGTCATATATATTAATATCCTTGTTTAGACCTAACATGGAATCTTTTAAAAACTGAACACAAAGAATTTATCCATCGAAATCGAAATTTAAGTATTGAAATAAGTAAAAGTAGAAATTGTTATTTTTAATGTCTACCTAAAAAAAACCACCTAAATCCATGAAAATACTTGTATATCCTGTGATCCCTTTTATAACTTCAAAATCAGCAAAAACTGAAGCTATTCGTGCAAAGGGAAGTCCTGGTTTAGTACTATTGCCATTGTTAACCACGTTGAATATTATATTGAATGTCGTGGTATATGCCCAAATTATAAAGAAATTGTGTTTACTTGGGGATAAAAAGCCTTAAATTCGTGTTATTCGCATGAAAACATTAGAATTCACGTAATAAAAATTACTCAAACCTAAAATAATGTGTTTATTCATAATTGGTCTAACAAACAAATTAAATAATTTGTTTGGTTTTTGTAAACAAATCGACTTAATCAAATCTATTTATTTTATTTTCCTGAGAATTAGCTGTTTTGAATGCACCTAACCAACATCAGGTAATTAAATTAATTTACGTTTTTACAATTGAAAATATGAATAGATATAAGTGTTTTCAGGTATTAATTTATAGATGAGATGAAAATATTTCAAAAAATCATACATATTTTATATTATTATCATCATCATCATCATTAAGTGTGCTAAATAATAAATATATACAAGGCCGTAGTCAGGGGAGAGGTTTTTCGGGGGTTCAAAGTCCCCCTGAAGTTTTATGAACAAAATAATATGACTTTATTTATGGTTTAAAAAAATACAAATTAAGGTATAAGTACAAAATATGCGGCTGTGTTATCATAAAAAGCACGTTAAAGGATTCTAGAGGTGTTTAATATTAAAATTTGTCCTAGCCTTCGGCAGTTAACAGGCTATGTTGTCAAAAAAAACACTTCAGATAGCTTCTAGAACTGTTTATTCGTTAGAATTTTTTTTATAGTCTTTGGCAATTAAGGGATGTGCCGCCCCCCCCCCCCC
>CABEEJ010009462.1:0-18454 GCA_901482245.1 Timema douglasi
CAAAGTTACATCACATTTTCTTTGATCACAGATCTTTGATCAAAGAAATTTGACAGAAATGTGATAGTGTAATACCAGCCTAAGATTTGGCTCAATGGGGGGGTGGTATGTCCACGGATAAAGACAAAGCTTGACTCAGGGCTCAGTCAAAGGCTCGGCTCACTGGAAACAAATTTCTGCAATTAGAGACAGAACTTAAATGTCCATAAATTAGTGGTCAAAATAAATTCTTTACACGAATGTCACCCAATGTTTTTGAGCATGTAATTAAATAATAATAATATATTTAGCACCGCGTATTACTACCCGTTCGGGTTATACGCTTTAAGTACTAATTACTCTAATGGATTAGGAATTGGGAAGGTTGAATTAGAGGAAGTGAACCCGCATTTGCGTGGAGGGATAGTGGAAAACCATTTAGGAAAAACCACTCTCAGTTCACCCGACCGAGATTCGAACCTCGATCTCCCCGTGCTCAGCAGTCGAGCTCAACACGACAAGTGCGTTAGCCAACTACGCCACCGAGGCGGGTCATGTAATTAAATGATTGGGCCTAAACTGCCAACAAATAGTTTACTTTTAAGAGAAGCCCTAAGTGTGTGTGAAGTACTTGCAATAACATTACGTTTCTTAGCAACAGGTGATTCGTTTACAAGTCTGCAATGCTTAATTAAGGTCTCATACCCCTATTCTAAGCCCGAGCTTTCAGGCCTATCGTTGACCGGGTTTTAAAAAGGTACAAACAAAAATTTAAACTTGAACGTGAGTGGTCAGAGGTTTGACTCACGGCCCAGTCAAATGAGTCTAAAGCCGAACCTTGTAGCATCCTTAGAAGTTTCGTCTAAATACCGATATTACATGACTTGCTGTGAGCAATCTTCCGAACATGCGACGAGGTTCACAGTTCGAGCAGTGATTTCCAAACTGGGGGTCTGCGTTCATCGTGAGGGGTCGCACAAGTATTGTGAAGATTATAAACTTTTACTGTATTTACAATTTAATGAGATTTTTATGATTATAGTAATGCTCAAAATCCAAATAAAAACATAATAGGTTAAAATAAATAAATCTATTCAACCAATCCAAATACATATTTACCAATATAGTTAGCTGCACCAGCCTCATATTTGGGTGAGTGGTAATGCAAGCTCTCGCTTTGTTCACATGCAGAATACATACGAAGCTCATTAATTCTCTACGGTGAGCTTTCGTTCAAGTTCGTATATAAGCTGATTGTTGCCAAAGCTGAGTCAGCCTCCTTGGTTGAGTAGTCAACAACTGATCTTGTGTAGTGTGCGCTTATATGGTAAGCTTGCGACATAGTCGTATTAAAGTTATCGTTTCTGGGTTTACTTAACTCTCCCTTCTTTGCTCAACAAAGGGCTTGTGAACTTAAGAGTAATTAGTACTAACATGAACCGCTTCGGTGGCAGCAAAGTCTAACTGGCTACTATCGCAGTAAACTAGACTGCCGATGACGGGTAGATCAGGGTTTAAATCTCGGTCAGTTGTATGAAGGGATTTTCATAAATGGTTTTCAACTCTACCTCCACGCAAATGAGGGTGCACTTCTTATTTTTAAAATATTCCTAATCTCTAAAAACCATTAACGTAGTTAGTACATAAGCGTACAATCCGAACAGGAATAAGACGCGGGTTAAAAAAAACTATACTGACCTGGATACATTCCTGAAAGTAGTTCTGCTAGCTGCAGCAGGGGAAAACCTGACAAGGAAATAAAGGTAAGAAAGTAAAGGTAAGATTTTTTGCCATTCGGGTTCACTAGTGTTGAAAAAGATGGTGAGGAGAGACTCTTGTGCTTGCTGTTTTCGTCTGTTTTATCTTTAGAGAATATGGAACCAAACAAGCTGAATCAAAACACAGCCAGCACGCAATAAAACAATATGATCTTTTTAAAGAAAAAAAATTGAAAGAATATTCTGAACAGACCAGATCAATGATAAAAATGACGAATATTACTTGTGAGTCAGTCAGATGAATCAGTGGCTTTCGCAGCGGCAGACACAGGGGGACTCCTCACTGATTGTGTGCTCTGCAACCTTCCATAGAAGGGTGCGATGAGGCAGCCAGACGGCCAAATATAATGATGATGATAATAATATTAACTGTAATGAAACACCGCAAAAATCCTATAGATTTTTTATATGTTTATTTTTTAGTAGGAAATGTTTGTTTATTAAAATTGTTTGGTTTGTTATCAGGTTTGAGTGTTTGGAATAATTTTAATATAATTTTAAAAAGTAATTTTTAAAGGGAAAACAAAATGTTCAATGGATATTTTTGTTTCTATATTAAATTCTGGGACATTATTCATCCCTCCTAAGCCATACAAATATTATTATTCAATGATGAGTTTTTTCACCATACAATCTAATTCAAAGCAACGCCGCATCCACGAGTACGTGGTCTCAGACGCTAGGTTGTTGGTGATGAGGAAGTCTAGGTCCGACTCTCAGCCAAGTCCGCTGAAGGGGATGGGACTTTTATATGTGGCTACAACATACCTTAACCAAGTTAGTGCGGGTGCATTTCCTCTAACTATCCTATTCATACCAACTTTAAAAATTTAACATAGTGTTAAATTGAATTAACTAAATAAAGTTAAAAAATAATATATTTATTGGTATTTAAAATAGCTTATTATTTCCAAATACAAGCTTAGAAGAACACGCAGCCTATAAACTAGCTTAATCAATAACAGGAACACCTAATAACCTTTCTTAAGCAGTAAGAATGGTAGTAACTAGATAATGCAATTACACTAATCTTGTAGATAGTCATGGATCGAACCCAGCTCCCTTGGACATTTAGCTGGCCTGCGTATAAACGACAACAGAATATAATGGGTGCGCAAAGAGAAAGTTTTCACATGGTAAGTTAAACGTGAAATTTGAGAAATACCAAGAAAAGTCAAAGAGTCGCTTATTTAAAATATTCAACCAGATAAAGCAGATTATGTTGAAATGAAAATAAAAACTCTTTAAATTAATGTGTCCTAACACAAGCACATAGATTTTTTCAAAATAATAGAGCAATGTCTAAATTTCTTTTGTTAAGTTAAAGTTCTAGACAAATGGCCTTTGGTTGACATTCGAATGGTGTTTACGATTAGAGAAAACAGTGCATTTTGAACACATCAACAACTCTAGTGATATACATTTTACTAAACATATTCAACCAACAGTTGACACCACCTATTTGAAATAAAATATCCTAAAACTGATTTATTTATGATAAAATGGCAGTTATGTAGCTTATAAACCATTGAAACAATCCACAATTATTTAAAAATTTTATGTGGGGGCCTTGTTAAAAAAATGTCATTTTGTTATTTTAAGAAAGTTTAGTTTCAAAACATTTACCTTGAACACAGAGTTGTGATATATTGTGGGAAATAATTAGTTAGAACTATTATACCTAAGGGACTATAGAGATTGCGTTTTGGCGTGAGCTTTATTTTAAAATAAGTCACTTACTTGTTTGGGTGGCTGCATGGTTTAAGGCGTCACTCTTTTGTTAGAATAGACCACTAATGACAGGGAGATCGGGGTTCGAGTCCAAATAGATTGTACTGAGAATGGGTTTCAACTCTCCCTCCACGGAAATGTGGGTTCATTTCCTTTAAATTAAGCCTCCCTCACCCTTAACTTATTTAAAACAGGAAAAAGACGCGTTGCCAAAATATAAAAATTCTTACTAAAGAACGCAACGTTTATGAATGTCTCCAACGCGTATCAGCTCTCCAGTAGACGGTCCCCTTAAAATGAAACAAAAGCAAATACATTCTTCACTTGGTTGGCGCTTTTTGAACCGTGTAAAATTGGTTGAAGATATTAGATTGCTTCAGGGTATTTACGAAGATGCGGATTAAACTTTCGGTGCTGAAGCGAAAGGATGCCGGCCTTCGACTTTTTGAAGTTTTCTTTGCACACCTTTACAAGATATTTTTGTCAGTAGAAAAAATCTAAGAACCATCACCAATTTTGGTCTCTTGACTAACCACTTTATCTTTAATCCAAACATTGTATCCAGTACAAACTAATACCAAGGTACTATCCAAAACCCTAACGAGTTCGTCCACACTAATTATTGCGGTTTCCCCTGTCTCACTTGTCGGTGATTAGTGAGCCTTATTTGGTGGAGGGGGACAGAGGCTCCCTGAAGGTGTACGTTGTAAAATGGCATCCCTATCTCTTGTTAGCCCTGTATTTATCTGAAGTGTTTTCTTTTTAGAAAAGTATTGAGTTACGACTCAATTCTTGGTCAAAGCACACTCGTGGTTATGTCTTGAATTAATGGACCAACTACGAGACCCTATAGCCCCGGAATCCATCAATAAGCAATGCAGAGTACGTACGATAATTATCGAGTGAGGTTCATCCTATAAGTATTCGCTGACCCCACCCCTCCCCAATTTATCCCCAAAGCTTACACTTACTTTGGTTTGTATAAAATCGTAAAAACATTTGATCATGGTACAGAAAACTTCACTCTCACAATAGACTGGAAGTTCAATGACGGGGAGATTAAGGTTTGAATTATAGTCGGGTGTGTTAAGGGGTAAATCCCTAAAGGTTTTCCATTCTTCTTTACCGCAAGTACGGGTACATTTACTCTAAATTCAAACTTACTCATACCCAGCACATTAGTTCAGCCCGTGGATCGTTCCAGACGGGTAGCAAGACGTGTTACAGATGTCTCACCACCCACCTGAGTTATCTGGTAAAAGGGACGAGACAGGTAGAATTTATAGGAAATTATATCGTTAAGGGGGAAAAAAAACCTCAATACATCCAGCCGGGATTCTGACCTGGACTTCCCGTCACTGTAAAACAACATTAGATGAGACTGACGCCTCTTTTCCACGTGTCCACTGGTGCGAGTGAAGGACAAAACAAATCACTGCTCTTTTAAAACAAACGAAGAAGATAAGTTATTTGTCTGTGTACGGGCTACAGATAAAAATGTTTATTTAATATTACGATGACTTTTATAATAATATTGTTGTTGAGGATTATGATAATATGGTTATTTTAACAAATACCCTCAGCTATGTTTTGCCCGTTACTAAAAAAAATCGATTGGAATAATATAACGTTATTTTCTCCCTCTCCGATGAAAAACACAGCAATCCACCAGACTTGACGTGAACAGCTACCACTCAGTCGGATATAAATCAGTAGTGAATGTGTTCATAAAACATCCGTGTTTACTTCCCAGTTACTCCCAATATTAACAACGGTATCATAAAACACGAAAATACAGTCAGTCGATTAGCTACTGCGGACACTAATTTTACATAATTATCTTTGTCATTAACCAGTGAATTTCAGTAGCCCCCATGTATCGACACGCACGAGAGTAAACATTCGTTATTATTGTTTATTTCATTTCGGAGTTGACCTGCAAATTCGCAAACATTAACAGTGACCACGCATTAACAATGGATGTTTAAAATGACTTGATTTCCCTGTTTGATGTTAAAGCTCTCGTCCTAGCACTGTATTACTCATGTGCGATGATGCTGGTGACGAATATGACCCGCAACAATGGTAACGCTGCCTAAGGCGTCAGGTAAGTAATAAACTGAATTTCCTCTCACGAGGAGGAAGATGTTCGAATTAAGGCTCACACTAATTCTAGTGCATTCCTTGTAGATACCTATCTAGAATTATGGAAAAGTATCTAAACTGTACTAATATCGATATTTTCCGTTCGATATTACTCCTTTTTTTATTCGATACTTTTAATCATGTGAGTACTTACACCCCTAGTGTCGGTTTGGTTTCGAAAGAAACAATCATTTAATCATAGTTCATGTATTTGTATGTTATGTAATATTTTTAAAAACTAAACTTTGATAGACAGATTAAAAGAATTTCTGCTAGTTCGTTAGAAAATGAGGCACATATTGAGGCACCAATTTACCATATTAATATTATGTTATTATTATATTTATTGATTTAGTATATGGTGTGTTAAAGGTTCTGTGATAATTTAAAAGCGTTATTTATTGTTTCTAGATTTTTTTTCTAAGAATGTATATCAAACATCAACATTTTTGTGCAAAAAACAAACAGGAGTGGGTTTACTTTCCATGACACCTTGGCTGAAGCAGCCTGCCACCTACTTAAGGAAAGCAAAAATTCAAAATTTTTACTAAAAAGGGTAACAAAAGAAATGGAAGTATCATCCAGTTTTTTTTTGAGAATTCCATAAATCTATGATAAGAAATATCTTTGGTTTAGCAAAAATGTCAATAAAAATGAATAATAAAATCTCTAGATTTTCAGGATCATCGATACACTGGAAATAGTAGGCGGCAGTTCATAATTCGACTGTGATTTATTTTTTGCTAGAGTTCGATTAGGATGTCTCGGTTAGTCTCACTCTAATGCTGTGTACTCGACATATTCATTTTTTTTTTATTACTCCTGCAATTTGCGATTTGACGCCCAAAATTTGCCGCTCTTGGTTATAGCCAATTAAACTCATATGTGAATCAACCACGGTAAAAATATGATATTCGGATACTACTGTCTTGGGTAGTTTTCTTTCGATACTATAAATAAGTAAAGTAATGATACTTTTTTTTTTCAATACTATAGACGAGTAGAGTACTGATACTTTTCTTTCAATACTATAAATGAGTAGAGTAGGCATAGCAATTATTTTTCGATACTATAAATGAGTAGAGTAGGCCTGGTGATTCTTTTCTTTCGATAGCACATCTCTATAAGTGGCCTTTTAATGCATACCTTGGAATAATCTATTTAATAACCCCGATGCTAAAACTCATAAAATAACAAAAATACATGGATAATATTATTTGTCTTTGACGGATATTATTTAATTAAACACAAATTATTGTTTGCTGAAATTCTTGTTGCCTCAAGTTATTCTAAAACTGTCATGCTATTTATATGCTGTATGACCTATACATACTATATGATATCGGTGAATATAAGAATTCATTTGATATACATAACGTCGAGGAAGATAACAAATGTTATTAATTATAGTAGATTTAATTTTTAAAATTATTCCAGAAACATGATTTGGACAGAACAACCGAACCAATATAAATTATATTTATTTCGTGTTCTACTTCTGTATATAACTTTTGGTTGATTTTTTTGTACAACCTGTCTTACTACCCGTCAGGGCTATCCTTATATTAAGTTACACTATTGTAATATGAGGGAAAAGAGGGAGATTAGAAAAAATATACCAGTATTTGCTTTAGTGTATCCAGCCGGCATTAAAACCCCGACGTATCTATCGCCAGCAAACCAAACTAAGCGATACGAGACTGACGCTTTTGTCCACGTGATCACCTGTGTGGGTATATGTTTGTGAGAATATATTTAGGGGTCCGTTCAAAATTAAATGCCAATTAGGTACCGATAAAATAATAGTACTTAGCGCCGCGTCTTACTACCCGTTCGGGTTATACGCACTTACGCTAATGTGTAATGGTAGGGTGATTGTAAGGTGAAATGGAGGACCTACAGTTTAACGTGGGATCCGAACCACGGTGGAGAGCTGGCATTCTCCACATTCACAAGTTGTGATTAATACACATCCTGTCAGAGGTGAAGGAAGGGTTTGGCAATCAGATAAATCTGTGCCGAGACCGAGGATTGAACCCTGGACCCCAAGCACATAAGTTTGACACCTTACCCTTAGACCACCAGATCACCTATTCCTAGTATTAAAGTTATAATTGAATACCCAAGGGCGTGTAGACAATATATACCTTAATTTTTTTAACACTGCATCCTACTACCCGTTTGGTTTATAGGTTATAAGCATATATACTAATTACACTTATGTTTTGGGGTTGAGGAACTTTGAATTTAGAGAAAACGTATCCGCGTTTGCTTGAAAGTAGAGTAGAGAACTATTCATTAAAAAAACACCCTCAATACATCTGACCAGAATTCAAACCCCGATCTCATCATCGGCAATACAGTTTATTGCGAGAGACCACTGGTCTCAAACTCAAATTTGGGGCCTGTTGCGGTTCACAGCTTAATTATATTTTAACCTTTTGTTTTGAAATTGCGTCTTACTATCCTTCTAGACAATGCACATTTTAATCACGGTAGTGGGTAAAGAATGAGAATGATATAATTTAGAACAAATGTAAACACATTTTAGTGAAAAAATGTGCGAAATAATATAGGGAAAACCACCCTTTGTACATCTGGCTGGAATATTTGAACTCTGACCTCCCCGGAGCTGGCCAACTAGACCATAAGAGCCTGACGTTTAATCCGCGTGCCCACAGACTTTGGTCTTCTAGCTATTTGATGCTATTTATTTAAAAGCATTGATGTATATTAAAAACATTAAAAAACTTATATTTCCCTGTATGTTTATGTGGGTTAGTGAACTACTCTAAGCAGTGTTTATTAAATCATGTAAATAAAAACTCCCGCACTCAAGTAGGGTATATAAGTGATAACAAATATAGCACCATTTTAAATAGTTGTGATATTTACTAATAAAAAATATTCACACACTAAAATTAAACTTATTTTTAAATGTGTAAATGAATGTAGGTTGGGTAGTAATACAAACGTATTGCCAGCCAAATATGTTTCACATGCCGAAGGTGGCCCCGTGAGTTTGTGAACCCTGTTTTTGACCAATCAACCACCAAAGCGGGCAGAGCCCATATCTTAATCTACTATTTGGCAATACATATTATATAATATGTTGAAAAATGACACCTATACACGTGAATCGAGCTCTGAACCTTTGACTTGGTGCGTTCTCCCTTCATGCAAATGAGGGTACATTTTTTCTAGAATCTACCTTTCTCATCCTTACTTTAACAGTGTACATATGCGGCTAGCGGTAGTAAGATGCGCTTAGATGAAATTGTACATTCATATTCAACTTAATAGGGTGCAGTATCCCTTTTGGAGTAAATAACAAATTTCTAAGTCGGTAACCTTAGCTCAGCTGCTAGCGTGGCTGTCTACGGAGTTAGGGGTCTCGGGTTCGACTATCAGCATGGTCGTATTACGTTCCTGGGTGGGACTGTCTGGCAGTAGAACAAACAGGGGAGGAGGAAAATACAAAATTCCAGTACAATGTGTTTTGACCCCCCTGTTAAATTATATCATACGTTTCACAAATATCCATTCTACATTGCTATATCAGTTAGGCCTACCTTTAGTTGAGTCGAACATTTCAACTATGTTTACAAGTCTATGTGTGTGGGCCTATAGGTTCATAGAAAGTAGTTTAGTGTTAATTTCGGTAAACGCCAAACTCGTGTTCCGTTAAATGTTTTATCAATATCCAACCTAAACGCAACATTTGATTGTCAATATCTCAGCAATCTAAGCAGTCTCCTTAAGATGAGATAGTATGAAACGCGAGTTAAGATAAGTATTTTTGAAGTTTGTAGGATAAAATTTTAATTGGCAAAAAATGAATAAAAAATTCTTCCCTAATTTAATTTTCTACATTTAGTTATCTCAAAAGCTTTTGAATATCTGACGTGAGCATAGTTTCATTTGATGAGAAACCTTTGAAATTAAGAGAAAAAGTTCTTACATTCCAGAATGTTCATGCTAGAAATTCAAGAACAGCCGCTAAGACTACCACGTGAACAAAATACTAACCACATCCCTAGAGGCAATATGTTATTTATTTTGGACCAAATAAAATATTTCCTTTAAATTGAATAATTACACCTGGACACGATAATCGAACCCAGGGCCTCTGACTTAGTACGCCAATACTCTAACCACTGAGCTATCAAAGAATCGTTCCGTACTCAGCGTCATTCTTCAATGATATTCTTAAGGCATAGTCTGTGATGGACACGTGGAAATGTACGGAAATGTAACGATTTACACACGTCCATTACAGACTGCCTTAAAAATACGAGTTAATAATGATCTTGGACTCCTGGATAGCTCAGTGGTTAGAGCATTGACGTACTAAGTCAGAAGTCCCGGGTTTGATTCCTGTGAGCAGGTGTCATTTTTCAATCTAAAGAATATTATGTTTAAATGTGGTTATAACCGTAAATAACAAATATAATAGCTTGGCCATTAAATCCATCAAAAGTGTTTTTGCTGCAAATATTACAACTCTCTTGTTCTCTGAAGTTCCCATCTTAAAGTGCAGGCTGATAATGTTGTTAAGTTGGTAAGCCCCCGACGGAGGCCCTGGTAATAGGGCCCGACCACTAGAAAAGTCGATTATCGCTTACCTCGGTAGCAAGAGCCCGCAGTCATGGGCAGTCATCCACCGGGGATATCGCCGTCATTACCCGGCCATTTTACCCGTCAACAATGATGGACTCCCATTTGATTGCAGACATTTTAAAATGTCGGAGATGGGCCACTGTTCTTACAGCCGCACCAACCTACCCACATCTTCAATGATACCAGAGAAATAAATTGAACCGATTTAATATCTTTCAAAAAATTTAGTTGAGGAAAGAGAGAATTAATTTGGGAGATGTAATATTAAAAATATGCCTTTTTTGAACAACGTATAACCAACCATACAGTTTATCTACTTTTAAATGGTCCAATAATAATAGAGTTGGATGAAGAAATTAGCACCTTAAACGAAATGTACTCAAATTTGCCTGAAAAGAGAAAGAGAGAATGTAGACACATATTTAGGAAAAAATACCCTCATTACATTCCACAATTATTTTAACTCCAGCCTCTTGTCCCTGAGAAACGACACAAGTTGAGAACGTTGCCTTAACCTGCGTGCCCATTGGTGCGTGTGTAATCCTGTTGTATTTATAAATACAGTTTGAAATATTAGTTTAGGTAATTTTATTTGGGTATTCAACTTGGTATTTCTATAGACCTACTCAGGGTTGTATGACCACATACCTGTACTGGTGGTCTCATGGTCTCAGGAGTCACGTTCACAATATCCTGTATTTCTGATTCCGGAGAGGTCGGGGATTGAATCTTGGCCAGATGGTCTGAGGATAGTTTTTATCGTGCCTTTTATTAATATGGGGCTTTCTAGTTTATCTTTTCGCTAATGCGGGTGCACTTCATCTAGCTTACCCTCTTGATCCCTTACAATCAAATAAACCCTTTATTTATTCATGCATATTTTAGCACCGCATCTTACTACCCGCTTGAGTTTTACGCTTATGTACTAATTATGCTAATGGTTAAGGATGAGGCAGGTTGATTTATAGAAAGTGTACCGTCATTTGTGTGGGGAAATAGTGGGAAACCATTTAGGGAGAACTACCCCCAGTAGACCCGAACCAGAACTCAAACCTTGAACTACTCGCTATCGGCACTCTAGTCTATTACGAGAGCACCTTAGATCATGCGACCACCGAAGTGGGTAAGCCCTTTATAACCATGGTGCTAAAAGTAATAAGCATTTTTTTAATCAGCACATGAGTGCACATCTATTGAAGGATTCTGGTAAGAAGGATCTTTTAGAAAATGCTAGCGCTATTTTATTCAGTCAACATTGAAAATATTTTATTATATTCTTTGTATTATTTAATGAGTATGGATTATTTTCACTGAAAAGTTACAGTTACACACAACATCAAAGTACGGTAAAATATATTAAAATAGTTGTATTATTTTTTATAACTGGCTAAGTACCTTCTTATTTAAGTCGGAATGTGCACACTTATATGTACTCTACAATATTTATGTAATATTAATTTTTATTTGTAAAATATTTACTGTAGAGCTTTGAGTAGGAAATTACCATTAATTTTTTAATTTTCTCTAAAATTCTACCAACCTTATCACTAATCAATCTATTCGTGTAAATATGTGGTTAACTCTTTCGGATAGTGAGGAGTGGCTAAAAAAAAAAGAAGTCATTAGCTTTAATATAATAATCTAATGAACGGCTCAGATATCTCAGACAAAGACAGAAACAACAAACCTATTAGAGACGGAGGAAATAAATTATTTCAATATTTGTCAGAAGTTGCAATTTCCCAATTCCTCAAGTTTTATTGCCCGTCAAGATTAAACGTATTATAAACATAACTTCTATATTAAATTACTTTCTAGGATTGAGTTATCAATATTGCACAAATGGCTAGTGATTATATTCGTGCAAAACTTGTAGTTGATTTAATTAATGTTTGATAGCTAGTCAAAGGTCAGATTTGTTAGAAAGTGTGAGAAACTAATAAATAACATTCTTGATGGTGTTGCGTCTATAAAATATTAAATAAATTATAATGTTGGTAATTGATTCACTGATCAACCTGTTCTGTGGGAAGGACGTTAAATTGTTTCAATGTTGACAGCATAATTATTTTATGTTACTTTGAAACGAAGGGAGACTAAAACATTTTGGTTACCCACTATGATGGGAACGTGTACTGAATATCAGTATCATATAATTTTTTTTTCTCCTGACGATTGGGAGGTTAGAGTTCGAGTCCCATGCCCCGAATTCATCTTGTTTGGTTTGCCAGAAATGGGGAAATTGGGGATTGAATCCCGACCAGGCTTACCAAGGTGGGCCTTTTCCTAAATGGTTCCCAATCCTCCTCTAAATTCCCCCTCACCTACTTCATTAGAATCCGACCCCGTGGTGTAGTGATTAGTGCACCTGACTACGAACCTAGAGGTCCCGGGTTCGATTCTATTGGGGTATTTTTATCTTAAGGGGAACTATCCCAACGGTCGCCAGTGGTTGGTAAGTTATGCTTAAGACCAGCCCACTCCTTCATATTAACTTTTATCACTTCATCTCATTGTGGGTACGCGTAGACAAACAACCTGCTATGGGGAACCCTGGGCAATTTTGTGCCCCCAGAGCGACCAATAGTCTACATACAGGCGACTGGACTGGATGTAATGTATCTCATGGTCAGTAAAAAAATCCCCCATCAAAGTAAATTGTCTGCTGAGAGCGCGGTTGACCTCAGAGCGCGGAGACCCCTTCAGACATAATAAGTTAATGATTGATTGAAAACTTACAACCTTTGTTTAACATCACGTCTTACTACCCATTCTGGCTATCTGTAAAAATTACACTAATGTGTTACGGATAAGGAATATTGAATTTAGGTTAAATGTACCAACATTTGGATGGAGGGGTACTGGAAAACTATTTAAGAAAATTCATCTTCAATAAATCCGACAGGGATTCTAACCCCAATATCTCCGTTATCACCAGTCCAGCCTACTACGAGAGTGACGTCTTAGACCATCCGACCACTGAAGCGGGTGGATATATTAATTATTATTACTTTTCTATTGGTATTGATACTATGTGCCGGTTTCATTGCCAGACCTAGTACTTGTATTTAGTATAAAGTCGCACCTGGGGCGCAGGTCTGACTATGTATCAACAGAGACAGTTGACAGTATGGTTTGACGTATAAACATATAAAAAGTAAAGTCACATTTTCACAGGAACTAGGAACTAAAGAAGTTACTAGATCTACTTTCATGTATTCATACGTCAAGTAATGTGATCTGCAACCGTCACTTTTGATAGATATCATCAATAGGCTACCTGTAAAATATCACAATAAACTTACTATTGATAAAATGCCATCAATGTTCATCGCGAAAAACATGTTTGTATTTTATAAAGGTAAATTTTATGAAAATTGAACTGTAGTTCAAATAATTTTTGTAATTTTCAAATTTCTAGCATTAATAAGTACCGCGCTAAAATAAGTACATCATAAAAAAAGAGTAGTTTTTTCTAAACACTTAAAAAAAAGAACTAAAAGATAAATAAAAGTGAGCTCGTATAATCTGTTAATCAAAATTCATTTCCCTCCCGACCCCCGTTCCCCGGTATATATTTCTTTGCCTCTATTTGAATATTTAAAGATGGCGGCCGGCTGGTTGTTCGTTGGGAGCAGTAGTTAGTCCCTTTCAACTGTATTATGATCACAGCGCCATACATATATACAACAGACCCACTCCACAACGTTCAACATTTGAATAATTTATGACGTTCGCCTTTGAAGCGCGATGACTCAAACCCAACGTTCCGCAAACGCAGAAAAAGGCAACCACACAGTAAATTAATACATTTCGCCAGAGCTAATAATGAAGCAGTACAACTTTTATTCAATTAATATGGCCCTTTGTTTCGAGTTTTTTTTAATGTGTTGTTACAATTGTTTACCATTTTTATCTTGGAATTTAAACGTAATTATTTAAGTACCATGGTTTCTCTCTTTTTTTTATAAAAAACAAATAAAAAACAATACAAATGTACGTAGCAAAGTAGGCTATAATTAATCACGGTTTAAAGTCTTTTAACAATTCCAAGTGATGATGTGATCTAGATACTATCTAACAGGGAGGAAAAAACAAATGTATATAAACTAGGTGGCTTTGGATTGTGTCTAATGTGATTTACCAGAACGCTAATTAATTATGACAACATAAGAGCTAGGTACACATGAAAACATTGCCGGTTCCCTAACTTTGATCGGCGGACACAAACTCGCACATACTGACAGTCTCACCGGCGCTCCACAGAGCCGGGTTAAATTAATTGACGATACGATTGAAATGAGTAGAGTGCGTGGCCGTAATTTATTTATTGACACGAGGTGATCAGCAAAGTAGATGACAAATAAAATTCCCCCGCATTTACTGTGTTTCAGGGATGTTTTACTGTTGTTTAAACAGCGCTTCGGTTTCCACGTGTCAACCCATGTGACCCCCTTGGAAACATTCCCGTCCGTCCATCCTGATATCACTAGGACTACAGAGGTGCATTTCGCTGTCGAGTTTGAGGGGTATAATGTTGCCAAGATAGTCGAGATATCGCCAATCAGATGTACTTATATTAAACATTGATAAAACCTTTAAAAATACACGAATTTGTTGTATAATGGAATAAACACAAAACTATTTTATATTACACTGTACATGTATAGACTTAAAGTTGAAATTTTCCACTCTTAAATGTCCAAAAACTACACATATTTTGACTAATAATTAAAATACTTAAAGGCTCGGGAAAGGAATGGTAGCTGTTTTAAGCAGGGCCCAGATTTTGATGATTTAGATAAAAAAATGATAAAAAAAACACCTTTAAACGATTTAAGAGTTCTAAAATACTATTTCAAATTTTCAAAAAATTACCTAAAAAATGAACAAAGAGTCGTAATAAATGAGCATGACTAAATCAAACACGCACTTTACAAAACTATATAATACATATGCAATGAAAAGCCTTTAACAACTAAACTCTTACATTATGCTAAATATAATATTTATTTTCAGATATCTGCTATATAAGTAAGTAAAACGGATACAAAGTTCAGTGAATATATTATCGTCTCATTCCGATAAATGTGCATTGACAAAATATAAACATTTTTAAATTATCGATGGTAACATTCTTATTCAACATGAATGCCTAATAATGACTAAAAAAATTCATTAAAAAATGCTTAAAAATGATTCCAAAAGAACGCAAACAAAGAAAATATGACCCAAGATTCTCAAATAAAAAATAAATTACCTATAAAATATACATTTTCACAATCATGGAATCATGATCAGGGTTTATCTACTTATGAACATTATTATGAATCAATAAAAAGGTGGCATGTCATTAAAATCCAGGCCCTGGTTATGAAAGTGTAGAATATATATGGATGATCTAAATTATGTCATTTAATAGGGGCTGCAGTCACAATCCCTGTTTGTTGTCCTACTGCCGGACAGCTCCATCAAGAAACGCTATAAATCCATTTGCTTCTTGGCGTTTATAAATTTCTTATCGACTATCATAGTGTCACAATCCACGGATAACGCATAGCTCAGGTAAAACAACTTGAACAAGACGTTGAACCACTGTGTTATTTTCCGTAGTCATCACTAGAAAACAGTGAAATGAAGACAAGTGAAACGCTTAACTATTCTATTAATCCAAATTTAATTGCTGTCGTGGAAAGAAAATATAAAATCGAACTTTAATGTGAGTTATTGTTCAAGCGTAATATTTAATTATTTTTAGCACTACTCATTAAGCCTATTACTTGTCCGAGCTATACGCCAGAGTACTAATATCGCTGATGTTCATTTGCGTGGAGGGAGAGTAGAAAACAATGTAGGAAAAAACTCTCAATACACCGGATCGGGATTCGAGCCCTGATCTAACTGTCATCAATCTATTGAGACAGTGATGCCTTAGACCATGATGACACAGAAGCGGGTAAGCTTGTATCTAATGTACCGGTCAAACAGCAATGGGACAAAGGGGTAGAAGCATTACTGAGCAGAAGCAGACTGACACCTGGGTTCGCGTGCCCACCAGTGTAGGCTCTATTTAAAATTAATTGCTCTTCTTGTACAGTATTTTGTCTGATAAAACATCAATCACAATTCTTTTGATCCCGATTGTAATTCAAGTATTTTGAGCTAGACTGCCGAGGACGGGAGGATCGAGGTTTGAATCTCACTCGGGTGAAATGGGGATGGTTTTTCCTAAATTTTTTCCACTCTTCCTCTACGCAAATTAGGGTTAATTTCCCCTATATGCAACCTTCCCCATTCCTAGTCTATAAGCATATGTAGTACTTAAGCGTACAACCCGAACGGCTAGTTAGACGCGATCCTAAATTAAAAAAAAATCTAGTATGATTTTCATCTTGCTCTTCCTGTGTCTGTTTTAAAATGATCTAAGATACAGCCCAATTTAAAGGGGAAGGAACAATCTGGAAGGTTATGAAAGCTCCTAAAAAAGTTTTCATACATTCATAGGTCAAGTAATGTTATCTGCAGCAGTTACTTTTAATAGCTGATATCATCAACACCTATAAAACAACACAATGAATATAGCAAAATGTTATCGATGTCAACAGCCAAAAATATATTTATATTTTCTAAAAGTTTCTTCCTACCAATATTATCACTGGTACAGGTGGTCTAACTGTCTGACGAGTCAAGCTCGCAATATACAGGATAGCCAGTGAATCTTATTATATCGACTGGGTTTACCGGGGTAGATTTTTTAGATATGAGATATGATTTATTTCTATAGTTTTCACATTCTATTTCTACGTGAATGTGGGATGCATTTCCTCTAAGTTATTCTGCCCATTCCCCCACCCCTTAGCTTAAGTCATGAGTAATTTTGGCGTTGGACTTACTAATTTAATAAGCCCAACAAAAAACAACATTATCTTCAAACTTTAGGTTCTATAGATAAGATATGTTGTTCATATCGCTACAAAGAATGTATGTGTTTAATGCAGTGAATATTAATAGTTCATGTCATGGAGCACACATGCACTTAGGATACAATTAAAACTCGTCTTCTTCAAGTAAGAAAAGTAAACCATTTTAACGTACTGTACATTCCAAAACTTCCCTCCCCCGGTTTAATTATGATAATAGATTCTAAACGAGTATGTAAAGTACAAGTTGCTTATTTAAACGTACACAGATGTGTACCACGACCCTAGTACTAATTGTTATGCCCCACGCACGCACTTGATGTCGGGACAAGCCTAAAAAAAAGCCGCCATTATCTCACGATTGCAAGCTAATATACGAGTATTAGCGTAAGTCAAACAATAAAGCTTATAAGAGAATTTAAATACCATATTAAGTAATTTGAAAAATGAGAATTTTGTACAGGAATTGAACGGGACCTTTGACTTAATGCACCATACGGATGTATCCGTAACTTAAAGTGGTTTTCATCCCCTAGACTCCGGCTTATTTCCATGTATTTCACATTCATTGTGTAGTTGTTATTGCACGAGAGGTAAAACAAAGCCCCATCAAAGGTAGCATAAAGCCACACCAAAGGTGACACAAAGCCACACCAAAGGCATCATAAAACACACCATATTTAGCATAAAGCCACACCAAAGGTAAAATAAAGCTACACCAAATGCAGCATAAAGCCACACCAAAGGCATCATAAAACATGCCAAAGTTAGCATAAAGCCACACCCAAGGTAGCATAAAGCCAGACCAAAGGCAACATAAAACCACACCAAAGGCGACACAAAGCCACACCAAAGTTAAAATAAAGCCACGCCAAAGGTTAAATAAGGTCACATCAAATGTAGCATAAAGCCACACCAAAGGTAGAATAAAGCCACACCAAAGGCAACATGAAGCCATTCCGAGTCGCTGCTGGCTGTGATATCAATGATAGCTCCAAAATAATTACCCTGAGCACGGGACAACACCTGCATATTATTACATCAGTGGTAAGAGTATTGGCACGCTAAGCCGAAGGTGCCGGGTTTGATTCTCGTATCCAGATGTCATTTTTCCATTTACTTAATATGCTACTCTTTTTGATTATTTCCAGTTTAGGTTAAGTTGGTTGTAAATAAAACTGACGCAGTGACAAGCCAAACAGCGGCACAGCAATGAGGACGGAGCGCCTGACACACCCACACTTTGTACCAGGTCTGATAGTTGGCTAGCAGTGACAAGAC
>CABEEJ010009463.1:0-10000 GCA_901482245.1 Timema douglasi
TTCCTTTTATGATAAAAGTCAAATTCGACAAATCTAGAATTGGCGCTATGGATACAACGACCTATAATAATAATAATAATAATAATAACTGTTTTTCCCCTTCAGTTTATGGTGTCTCAGGTTTGTTTTCCCAAACGAATGACAGTGAATTTATTTTCAATCCAACCTCTTCCCTTTACGTAGTTTAAGTCTCGAATACAAATATATTACTATCACTATAAAGTCCCACGAAACATTAACTTGTGTTTAAATTAATGTATTTTACCCAGGCGTACGTGTTTAACATAAGGGCGTTCAAAGAATAAATCGAAAGGGTAAGGATGAGAAGGGTAGTTTAGAAGAAATACACCCGTATTAACGTGTAAAATAGTATGAAAAACCGCAACCAAAATCGTGTGTATTAAACCGCTCTTGGTGCACTTAGCTGGGTTTCAAACCCTAAACTCACTGTCATCGGCGATTATGTACAATACAATCCTAACGCGTTATAATAGCTCTGACACTACTGCGGATATATTTGGTACAGATAAAATATTAAAAATCAAATTCCAATTCATCCCTACTCTCTCTTGACTTTGACAGCTTTCAGACTTTTCGGAAACCAGACCAACCGTTAAAGCTCCCTCCTAGAGAGAATCGTTTTGCTGGACAGAGCATAGCTCTTTTTTTACTCAAGAATAATCTCCTCTCACCTTCCATGTTCCGGGGTGACGTGTCTTCCGGCATAAAGGTCCATTTCCAGTCTCTAATCGATTATTTCCAATCTAGGGCGAAATATTTGGGATTAGTACATGAGCAACTGTTAACGCAACAGTAAGTCTATGCTATCGATTGAATTAAGTGCTAGAAACACATTAAGTGTTTATAATCAATTAAATTAATCATTAATTTAATCACTAGGTTGGTACCGTTGGAAAGGTTGGCGAATCACCTCGTGTTTTAAACACTGGGCGTGCAAAGCGTCATATCCACGGGGGCTTATATAAGTCATTTGAGCTTGAGGGGGGCAACTTAATTATTATTGGACTCAAATATATTATAGTAATTTTTTATGTTAATTTAATTGCAAGGTGGGTGTTTGGTCATTGATTTGGTCAGTAAGTCAAATTAGAGATTTACATTAAGTATAATACAATAATTTTCCAAGGTGTGGCAACTAAATCATGAGAATGGCCCACTGTTTTAAATCCCTACATCCGATGTAGGCCACAGAAATAGACCAGTGTTTGCACATCCCTTGTTAAAAAGAAATAGACCCGTGTTTGCACATCCCTCATTAAAAAGAAGACTAGAGTTTTCAAATCCCTTGTTTAGAAGAAATAGGCTTGGGTTTGAGCAGACTGGCCATAAAGCAACCTTTCATTGTTTCACAATTTTAATTTGTCTTACGTTGATGATGATGATTATTATTATTATTATTATTATTAGCACGGCGTCTTACTACCCGTTCGGGTTATACGCACTTACACTAATGTGTAATGGTAGGGTGATTGTGAGATGAAATGAAGGACCTACAGTTTAACGTGGAATCCGAACCACGGTGGAGGCCTGGCATTCCTCACATTCACAATATGTCTTGTCAGAGGTGAAGGAGGGGTTTGGTAATCAGATAAATCTGTGCCGGGACCGAGGATTGAACCCCGGGGACGCCAGCACATAGGATGAAATAAATAAAGTTTCTAAGCAAATCAAGCAAATGTATCGCTATAAAACGCTCAGTCACACTCACCTGACAGAGATAGAAAGAAGAGGTTGATGGGAGGGAACGAAGGGTTCCGGACGAACAAGTCTTTCCAACGTGACGCAACTCATCCGTCGTTTCCTATTCTCCGCTCAGATGCCGTCGAACTTCCGCTTCGGCGTCACTTTCTTCTCCACGCTTGCCGCCGCTCGGCAAAGTAATGACAAACAGCCATCGGTCCCGCTCGAGAGGAAGGTATTTCGCCATCGATTCCACCGCAACAATATTTATTCCATAACTCGGTGTGATTAACGTCCGCCATAATGGCGACGACGGTGGAGTTATTTGGCCCCACGCTTACAAAAGGAAGAGAAAAACTATTTTCAGTTGCGGTCCAAAAAACATATCCCCGTCGAACGGTTTTACAACAGCCATCGCGGCCACAGAGCTAAGAGGTGATTCAACGATAAGTGTGGTCACACGGCTGGGTTTTAAACGAATTATTACGTTGTTGTTATTATTATCACGGATTACCAGCACTGGTAGGTAGAGAGTGGTAGTTTCTGGTCTGTCAAGTAGGTGAAAGGATCAGGCTAGGACGGTGACCTGGCGGTCTAGGGGTAAGGTGTCAGACTTCTGTGCTGGCGGCCGGGGTTCAATCCTCGGTCCTGGCACAGATCTATCTGATTACCAAACCCTTCCTTCACCTCTGACAAGACATCTTGTGAATGTGGGGAATGCCAGGTCTCCACCGTGGTTCGGATTCCACGTTAAACTGTAGGTCCTCCATTTCATCTCACAATCACCCTACCATTACACATTAGCATAAGTGCGTATAACCCGAACGGGTAGTAAGACGCGGAGCTAAATATTATTATTATTTAACAGCGTTATCACGGGAACAGGCCACAACATTTTGACATCAACATAAAATAAATCCTTCCCCACTCTTCTTCTTTCTTCCCTCTTTTACTTCCTAACAACATTTTCTTCAACTACGTCTTTTGGCCCGCATTGGTGGTCACGTGGACTAAGCGTCAAGCCCGTCTAGTCTGGTCTGTGCTGGAGAGGTCTGGGTTCAAATCTCGGTAGAGTGTACTGATGGGGGGGGAGGGGGGGTCACTAAATAGTTTACCGCCTTACCTCCACATAAATTCTGGTACACTTTCTCTAAATTCTATCTTCCTCGTCCCTATCATATCACCACAATTTTTTTTAAAGTATAATAATAATAATATTTAGCACCACGTCTTACCACCCGTTCGGGTTATACGCTTTAAGTGCTAATTACTCTAATGGATTAGGACTTGGGAAGGTTGAATTAGAGGAAGTGAACCCGCATAAAACCACCCCCAGTTCACCCGACCGAGATTCGAACCTCGATCTCCTCGTCCTCAGCAGTCGAGCTTCAACACGACAAGCGCGTTAGACAACTACGCCACCGAGGCAGGTTAAAATAGTTTAGCCTGGATGGTTAGAAATACGCGGTAAATAAAAGTAAAGATCTCCATCACCAGCCGGAATCGAACCAGGTTCTACTGAGATTATGGGTCGAACACATTCATCAGCCAGTTCACAGGAATGGGCCACAATATTTTGACACGAACTTTAAGATACGTGATTTCTCCCATCATTCTCTCTCTACTGGGGAGTTCTCCTCGACTACTCCTTTAAAAAAGATCGACAGTGCGTAGTTTCGTGATAGCCACGATGTGCTAATGTGATAGCCTCGTTGTTGACTCGTCTGCGAGAATATATTGCCAAGGTCAGGCAGAGTGTAATTGGTAGCTCCTGTATATAGCAGTGGCAGGGGGGCGGGCATTACCTAACTTCCCTTCCTGGGAAGTGGGGCTCGGTGTTGTTGGCAACTCTGCCCACCTCGTCCGGGAGGTTGGCTTGACTGAGTGACTCGCTGGCCGACATTCATTCTGATCACGTGGAGAGGACCTTTTTAGGAGGATTTCATTGCGGCCTTAACTAGTGACTCCTGATGGATTTGTTTGTAGACCTACCATTGCACGCCTTCGTATGTTACAGCTCAATGAGTGAAGGCCCTTCATAAAATACTAACTTACCTGTGGTCAACATTATTACTATCAATAATAATTATTATTAGCACCGCGTCTTACTACCCGTTCGAGTTATACGCTCTTACGCTAATGTGTAATGGTAGGGTGATTGTTAGATGAAATGGAGGACCTACAGTTTAACGTGGAATCCGAACCACGGTGGAGGCCTGGCATTCCCCACATTCACAAGATGTCTTGTCAGAGGTGAAGGAAGGGTTTGGTAATCAGATAAATCTGTGCCGGGACCGAGGATTGAACCCCGGCCGCCAGCACAGAAGTCTGACACCTTACCCCTAGACCGCCAGGTCACCTACTACTATCAATAATAATGGTGTGACTGGGCTAAAGTTCGTTCACGGTAGGAATTGACTACTGAAAGGCCTTTTTCCCTACCAGAAATCTATTATATAGTAGGATATTGGTGGGAAAAAAGACCTTTCAGAGGTAAACTTCTACCGTGAATGAAGTATACATCAACCTACCTGTAGCTCAGTTTTCTGAAAGATCAGCTAGTATTAACGTACCGTTAACCCGGGGGACGCCCGAATTCAGTCCTACTAGTTGTGCATCCATTTCATGGAAGATCTTTTCATGTCCCCGATAAGATTAGGAGATAACGATAGCGAATAAGACGGGGAGAAGCCGATGAAGATCTTAACTTATATTTCAGACTAACTAACCAAACTCGTGGTGACAGTGAGGATTATTACCCTTTAGAGAAAAATCCTCTGATACCGGCTGGGAATCAAACCCTGGACGTTTGACCACTATACAACGAGGATGGATCATGGTCTAAATTGATAATATATTTCAAAAGTGCCAGCAGCAGATCACATGGGTGACCTGGCGGTCTAGGGGTAAGGTGTCAGACTTCTGTACTGGCAGCCGGGGTTCAATCCTCGGTCTCGGCACAGATTTATCTGATTACCAAACCCTTCCTTCACCTCTGACAAGACATCTTGTGAATGTGGGGAATGCCAGGCCTCCACCGTGGTTCGGATTCCACGTTAAACTGTAGGTCCTCCATTTCATCTCACAATCACCCTACCATTACACATTAGCGTAAGTGCGTATAACCCGAACGGGTAGTAAGACGCGGTTATAATAATAATAATAATAATAATAATTTTAGTAAAAACTACAAGTGTACATAATACGAGTCTTAACACCTTATAGTTAAAGCTTCAATATTTTTTCAAAGCGATCGCTGATTCTCAAATCACTACCTGGTTTCACCCGAAAGAGACAAGGTGACATATTCTTAAGATTGCCATAAAATTTACCAGCCGACCATTGTGGATTTATATTTTTTTTTTATTCTCTCATCCTACAACTAACGTGATTACTCCTGTGGTTAGCGACTAATGTTACCTGGAAATTCGGAAAAACGATGGGAAAACACTTGACGTGAGACCTTGGTCCGAACAATAGTTGGCACAAAACAATGACAACGACTGATTGGATGGCCATCTTCCCATCTCAGGCATTGTTCCCGGGAAGATGAGCTCTACCAGATATAAGCATGCAGCCATCATTAGAATATAATATTATTATTATTATTATTATTATTATTAGCACCGCGTCTTACTACCCGTTCGGGCTATGCGCACTTACACTAATGTGTAATGGTAGGGTGATTGTGAGATGAAATGGAGGACCTACAGTTTAACGTGGAATCCGAACCACGGTGGAGGCCTGGCATTCCCCACATTCACAAGATGTCTTGTCAGAGGTGAAGGAAGGGTTTGGTAATCAGATAAATCTTTGCCGGGACCGAGGATTGAACCCCGGCCGCCAGCATAGAAGTCTGACGCCTTACCCCTAGACCGCCAGGTCATCTTCATTTTAATAAATTCGGGTGTTATTATATTCACCCTCTCCGTGCGTTGATTCAATTCTCTTCAGCTGGAAACCTACTGTCTGATTTGAATACGAAGAAAGGATCTTAACAGTTATAAAAAGTTACTTAGACAATATATATCCATAAGTCAAGTCATGGGAACAGCAGCTATAATTTTTTATAGATAGTATTCAATACCGATAAAATAATATACATTTTTTAACACCGCGTCTCAATACCCGTTTGGTCTCTACGCTTATATATTGATTAATAATTACAATAATGTGATAGGGATTAAGAAGGTTGAATTTAGAGGAAGTGTACCCACATTAGTGTGGAGGGAGAGGGGGAAACTATTTTGGAAAAAAAACACCACCTCAGTATATCCGACCGGAATCGAACCCCGATCTCCCAGCCTTCAGAAGGTTAGTCAGGGTTTCTACCATTCGGCAAAATCAGGGAAAACGGGAATAAGTCGGGAATTTGGTAAATTACAACAAAAATCTGGGAAAATGTTGTTTTACTCAAAATATGAAATATAATAATCAGTAAATCAGTAAATAATAACGTTATTCAAACCGTAGTTTTTTTGTTTGTAGCTGTGTAATATATTTTTAAATTCCTAGGAAACAATGTTAATACCAATTTCAAAAAAAATGTTTATTTAAATTTTAAAACTTATTATTAATAAAAAAGATAAGTAGAAAAATGAGGTAGGGGGGGGGGGAGTAAGAAGGGTGTGACATACTTTTTAATCGGGCTATCAGGGACGTCGGGAATTTCATTGGTCAAGTTGAGTAGACACCATGTTAGTCTATCGCGAGAGTGGTGCCTTAGACGATGCGGCCACCGAAGTGGGTGATCATACTAAAAAAGTAATAGGTTATCAATGTCTACAGTATTTTCAAACCATTCTTCTTGCCAGAATCTGACTTTACAAATCGAGCACCTGCCTAAATTAGCTTGGTGTGAAGAATTTTAGCTCGCGGGAAATGTCCTCGTGGTGCCCTT
This sequence comes from Timema douglasi, assembly GCA_901482245.1. Taxonomy (NCBI): domain Eukaryota; kingdom Metazoa; phylum Arthropoda; class Insecta; order Phasmatodea; family Timematidae; genus Timema; species Timema douglasi. The sequence continues at coordinate 6,602 of CABEEJ010009463.1, forward strand.
TAAGTCAAGTACGTTGTGTGTGTGTGTGTGTGTGTTCGTGTGTGCCACAACCATCTATCACCTTTACTTGTGCCAACGTTCCAAAGGCGAAATAACCTCCCGGCACATCAGTTGGCGGTGAACCAACCGCAATAAACACATCTGTTAAAGAGTCTGCGGTTCGAGTTCCGACTTGAAACGTCAAGTAGTGAGATAGGTAAGTGGGCCGGGATCCATTCGATTCAGGCGATTCGCGTGAACTAACTGAAATAAAGAGCTATAATCGAATTGGTGTTTCTACTAGACTTAAATATAGAATTAAAAATTAACTGGATTTCTATAAACTTACTCTACTATAAGTCGGTAACCTGGCGGTCTAGGGGTAAGGTGTCAGACTTCTATGCTGGCGGCCGGGGTTCAATCCTCGGTCCCGGCACAGATTTATCTGATTCCCAAACCCTTCCTTCACCTCTGACAAGACATCTTGTGAATGTGGGGAATGCCAGGCCTCCACCGTGGTTCGGATTCCACGTTAAACTGTAGGTCCTCCATTTCATCTCACATTCACCCTACCATTACACATTAGCATGAGTGTGTATAACCCGAACGGGTAGTAAGACGCTGTGCTAATAATAATAATAATAATAACAACATAGCCTTCAAATACCCAGCGCGTTGAGGTAGCTTCACCTTCTCCCCTGATAATGATGTCCACCATTCAAACGTCAAAAAAGTTCGAAAATATTCCATAATACGTACACACGTTATATAGCAATAAAAAACAACATACAACGCAATCAACGTTACGAGAGCAACATTTTGTTCGCAGGTGGCGCATCGACTCGGCGCCGTGGTCGTGCGGGGAACTAACTCCTCTGGTAGGAGGTTAGCAGTGTGTAGAGGACAAGCTAGCGAACCAGTCTGGGCGTGACGGCTGAATCGTCCGAACGTGTCTGTGGTGAGAGGTGTAAGCTAGAGAGGGACTAGTCATTTTTTTTATATCCTTTTTTATTTGTGTGATGGAAACATATGGCCTGGATCATTGGTGTTTTTTAGTGTGACGTAGAGAGAGTGTGTGCGCGTAAGAAGAACGAATTTAAAATACCCCTAGCGGACGTGATATGAAACACAAGAGATCGAAACACGTCCACCGAACTGATTGATGTAAGCATTGTATTCAAGTAAGGAAAATATTTTCACTATAGTAATATATAGTAACTGTAGTAATATATAAGTTTATCTCATTTTCAAATAGCGCGGCTCAAAGTTCACTTGGATTGTATGTGGGTAAAAGGTGGACTTGACTACTTTAGTGACCTATATGTATATAGATTATTTACGAGTGAAGATATAAATAGATGTGTGTGCTAACATATGTTCGGTGAAATAAGTAAGTACCCTATGTACATTTGTGTAATGTTGCAAACATGTTTCTGCTGTTTATCTCTAACATATCATAAAACTAGTTTACACAACGCATTAAACTTGTATTGGCGGCTATGCTATAAATTCTAACTTTTAGCATTACAGACAAGATATTTCGCAATCCGGGAACAAAATTACTACCGTACATCTCTTAAACTTGTATATATATTAACTTAGCTAAACAATTTTTTAACAAAGATTTGATTAAAGAACTAACTAGCTCTGGATCATTGCCAATAATTAAAAAGTTTGTTTTTTTTAATCTTAAACTTTCAAGATTCAAGTGCTTGTTGTGTAAATTTAATTAAAATTGTCTCGAACCACTTTTTGAATCTAGATTATCGTAACAATCACTCAATTACAATTATATTTTGTTATTTTTTAAGGTGAAGTTAGTGTTTTTGAATCGTACCCCAGTTTTTGCGTAGTAACATCAGAGGGGAGAGGCCAACAGTGCAAATGTTACTCAATAAAAGGAACATAATAATTAGACTTAGGCTTCTTATAGTGTGGCTGTTATGCGGAGGATGCGGGGAAGGACGTATCATGAACACAACTTTATTGTAGCTCTTGACGGCGATCCTAAGGCGGAAGACGTTTTTTAGCAGTTCAACAGTACATAGTCGACCCAGCAATACAGCTGATCATATTAACTCTCGTAATAGATTGTGTTAGAAGAGAGTATTCAGTTTGTGCATCCCAAATGGGCAAATATAAATTCAAAATATATCAAAAACAAGATGGAATCGCCATACTTCTTCCGTATATTTATTTAATAATATAGAAATTAATCATCTTTAATGTGAAATTTACCAAAATGGGGGAGGTGGGTGTTAAATCTCCCCTCGACCATCCTACCAAAGTATTATTACCCCTGATGACGTTCCCTATGAAACTAATACCCAGAACCCCATCTTTTTCAAATACTTTAAGGGATTTTAATTAGAATTTACAAAATATTTTGATATAGTCTGTTTGGGACATTCACGATGAGACAGTGAAAGTAGATCCCTTTCCAAAACAAATTTATTGTTGTGGCCGAGATGAGTATCTTACACCTCAAGCTATGAACATATTTTTTAAATATTACAAAAAAAAAGTTATTAATCTCTTTAAAGCTGTGATTTTAAAATATTATTTAGTGAAACTCATAGCACAAACATTTATTTCCTTATCTCAAATCATTTTAGGTGCTATATACTCTTCATATTTTGTTAAAAATTAAAGAAAAGTATTTGTTTTGAAACAATGGGACTGAACCTTGACGTGTTTAACATAATAGGTATACATGTAATTTTATTTAAATAAAGGTGACCTGGCGGTCTAGGGGTAAGGTGTCAGACTTCTATGCTGGTGGCCGGGGTTCAATCCTCGGTCCCGGCACAGATTTATCTGATTACCAAACCCTTCCTTCACCTCTGACAAGACAACTTGTGAATGTGGGGAATGCTAGGCCTCCACCGTGGTTCGGATTCCACGTTAAACTGTAGGTCCTTCATTTCATCTCACAATCACCCTACCATTACACATTAGCGTAAGTGCGTATAACCCGAACGGGTAGTAAGACGCGGTGCTAATAATAATAATAAAATTTAAATAAAATTTTGGTTATGATAGGCGTTAGTGAAACCTATAATTATTTAAGATTGAGAAATAATTAAATACATTCCGCACTCTCCTGGTATGTATAAAAAAGAACTAGTCGAGAATGTACGGGGAAAGGAATCGTCTCCGATGCGCCCGGGTCGCAATGGCGTACACATGTCTCGCGCACAGCTAGAGAATAGTAAACCATAACACTGTTCAAATGTCACTTTAATTGCTCTGAAATGGTGCTAGCGGCTACACCCGCTCAGGGATACATGACTCTGCGACGCTGTGTTTAATAAAAAAAACAACAGAAAATGCTAAATTAGTTTCATAAAACATTCATATTCCATTCGTTATAGGGGTAATTCAAAATATAGTTTCTTAAAGGCTTAAAAAAAAACTAAC
>CABEEJ010009464.1:0-18414 GCA_901482245.1 Timema douglasi
AAAATCCATAGAACGGTTTTGTCACAATATTTTATTTAGTATCACCATGTTTTAACGGGTAAACAAGTGTTGACCGGCCTCTTAAGAGCCAATTTTTTAATAATTTTTTTTGCGCTTTGCTACCCAATTTTATGGTTTTAAAACGGTGGATAGTTTAGATCTAGTGTTAAAATCTGTTTTAAGTAGGGCCTATATACTGGCATTATAATTAACCAGAGAAATTATATTGTTGTTTTAGCCGATTATTAAAATGAGAGAAAACCCGTATTTATTATGTTGATCCATGGGTCTCGGGCTCGATTCCCTGAAAGGGGTGAAAATGTAGGTTCAACCTTTCATAGTGATAAATTAACTGCCCTGGACTGTATATTGTACATGTTCTAGGGTTCAAGTGAATTCATTACACGCTTTGCGAATATTGGTATCAGTTAAAGCAATTATGTTTAGGAAAATTTGTATCATATTATATTAATACCGAGAGTAGATTAAAATTTAAAAGTATTTTATATTTTGTGCAATCATTTTAAAGAGAAAAAAAATACAAGGTAATTTGCAGAAAACATGTTTGGAACAGATTTATTCAAAGTGTTTACTTTGGCACGTGCTTTTGTGTTATAGTTAAAATGGAGGGTTAGAATAATGGTTCCATCCTCCCAACGCCACCGGCTGTGAGACCCCTTCACTCCGCTGCGAGCACCGCAACCACAGGAAGATGGTTTTCAAGCCCAGGCTGCGGCGTGGCAGACGGGGTTCATGGTTCTCCCGCAACCCGTGGCAGTGGCGACAGTGGGATCATCTTAGGTGACACAATATGGAATTAGTGGCCCGGTAAACCAGCTGGTGCAGCTTTGTCGCAAGGCGTACCTCATCAAATCGTCGAGGAAAGAATTAAGCAATTTTTTTTTTTATATCGACGTGAATTGATCATACAATTAGATACGCCAGAGAGCGATCGTGACGCTCAGATCTAGCTTGAGGAGAAAATAAATGGTTCGCTAGGACGTCCCCAGGATCATGGAGCTAGCACCGAGGATCACGTTGGTCTACTATTAGTCAACCCAGACTCCGCTTCAAGACCTGTATTTGTCTCATTTAGGCGGTCAGATCAGCTTGACGCGTAGATTGTGCTATATAATGTAGAGCGAGTGTTGCAAATCAATTTTACGTTCCTCCCTTAGACCATCTTGTATATCAAGTTACACCACTTAAAAGAGCCGTGTGGGAGGGGTAATAAGAAATGTGATAAGATCTCTCCCGCTAGTACGTATAGCTGTAACACCAAATGATAGTTACGATTCCAAATGGCAACACACTTTGCCTTGCGCGTCGGTTGATTGTCGCCAAAGTTTTATGTGACATTAAAAGAGAACCAGGAAGCATGGACGTGAATACCACTAAACAAATCAAAATGGGTCGTCCTATTCAAAAACTCAAAGCAGAGGAACTATGCCCTGATGCACGTGTATCTTGTGAAAGGTGGTGATGGAATCACTGAACTGAAACAATTTCAAACATACCCCTCCGTGTACAAAATCAGTGTGTTTAAGGAACGTTGGGGGAAAAAGGTCCTATATGAGGGGCCCACTACCCCCGAACATTACTTTAATGGCTACCATGATTTTTATTTTCATGACGATAAGCAAAACCATTTTAATGTCATACCATCCTTGACAGGCCCATTTAAGTGTGGGTACTTTTTCCGTGAATTCCGTGTGCCGTTCATTACAAAGAACGAGCACAAATGCGAATCTGCGTGCAAAAAGTGCTACGATAAAACGGTCTGCAGTGGAGGTCAAACTGTGACCTAGAAAAACTGCGGGCGTTAGTTCACAAACCAGACATATTTTGATAACCATAAACTTCCCGTTTTTTGCAGAGGTCACATGACGGTCTGTGATGTCAAAAAGGTTGGTGAGGTCTGTGGACAATTTTGCAGTTTTGAAAAGTCAAATTATTCACAAGGGTTTTATGAGACTTTTTGTAGAATATGCGAGACCCATAGTCCTTTTGGTCATTTCTGCTATATGAAGTAAGCCCCATCAAAGCCGTCATTGGAAAAGAGCAATTTCATGTTTGTGTTTTATGATTTTGAATGCAGACAAGAAACGCTTCTTCAAGAGGCGGTCAACACGCACTTGCACGTAACCTAACCTCTGTATTGTTCAAACGTATTGACAGGCGTGCCTTCATATCGATGTAAATGACGACCATTGAAACAAATGCGGGAGCTATAGGACTCGCATATTTAAGGGTGATACCACAATGGCCCAATTTTTAGGATTTATAGAGCAAATTAAAGCAACAAAATATAAGGATATCACACTCCTAAATCATCATGCAAAAGACTATTATGGGAATTTTATTTTAAAGTATATGATGGAGGTTAAAAAATAGATTCCAGAGCTCATTATGAACGGTGGGAAAATCATGTTTATGCGTTACGGCCCGCTCCACTTTATTGACTCGCTGAACTTTCTCCCAATGTCGTTGTCCAAGACTACCAAGACATTTGGCTTGGACGAGTCTTTGGCCAAAGGACATTTCCCCCATTTATTCAATAAAAAAGAAAACTTGGGGAATAAGGGTCCCTTGCCACCAAAGGAGGACTACGGTATTGGTGAGATGTCGGTTGAGGGAAAGGAGAACGTTGAGAAGTGGTATGACGCTTTGGTCAAAGAAAATTATGTCTTTGATTTTAAGCGCGAGTTGGAACTGTATTGTGTGAAAGATGTAGAGATCCTACGGAAGGCCTGCCTGAAGTTTAGAAACATGCTCATAGAGAAAGCAAAGGTGGATCCTTTCAGAGAGGCGTGTACGATAGCTGGAGCGGCCATATTGGTTTACCGCCGAAGTCATCTTAAGGATAATACTAACGGTGGCTACCGGTGTGCAGACCAACAGGTGCACGTCGCTGTACAATGGCTCTGCTGGGAGTCCCATCACCGCGGTGTCTCCTTCCTTCCTTACATCCTTCATGTGGGTAACGGCCGCGATGATTATGTATTAGGGTGACGTGTAGAAAAAATGGTTAAAGCTGGAGATACCACCACCGTCTTCCAGTTCTGGGGATGTTATTGGCACGGGTGCCCTCTAGGTTATCCCGATAGAACCACCCCTACCAAAAACAGTCACCGCGAAACCATGGAGACGCGCTATGAAGTGACTATGGCATGCGCGAAAAAGTTTAAGAATGCCAACTACACGGTCGTAGAGATGTGGGAGTGTACGTTTAATGCGATGAAACGCACAGACAAGGACTTGAAACAATTTGTATTCCAGCACGAGGTGTACTGCAAAGAGCCCCTCAGTCCCAGGGACGCATTCTTTGGCGGGCGTACAAATTGAATCAAGCCCTTCCACGAAGCAGACCTTTCTTGTGGAGAGAAGATCAAGTACTGGGATGTGTGTTAATTTTATTCTTGCGTTTGCAAGTACAAAAAATATCCCATCGGCCACCACAAAATTAACTTGGAACCAAATTGTCCGTCTATAGATCAAGTAGAAGGCATAGCCAAAGTTACCGCGACGCCTCCGTGGGATTTATTCATGCCCGTATTGCCTACACGGATGCACGACAATTTAATGTACATCTTGTGCAGGAAATGCGGGGAAGAGAAAACCAAGGCGTGTATCAGCACAACGAAAAAAGAGATCGCTTGTTGACAGGCGTCTGTGTGATTGACGAGATCCGAAAAGCCGTTGGGAAAGGACACACCATTGAAGCCGTACACGAAGTGTGGGAGTACAATGTATCTGTTTACGATCGTCCGACACGTTCGTGGGGATTGTTTCATGGGTATATTGAAACTGTTTTGAAAATCCAACAAGAAACCAGCGGATGGCTAGAGATGAGAAGTTAGCTTGTATACAAAATTATGAGGAAAGGGAAGGGGTAAAAGTCGATTTCGGCTCTGTTTGTACAAACCTGGTCTCCGCACTCTGGCTAAACTCTTTTTAAATTCATTATGGGGAAAGTTTGGGAAAATACCCGATTTACCACACGTAGCCGTTGTCAACTACTATCAGGGCCTCCACAAGTACCTGACGGATCCGTACATGACCGTGGACAGCGTCATTGATGTAAATGATGAGGTTATGTTTCTCAATTACAAGGATGTACGTGACGCGTTGCGCCCTAACCCTAACACGAGTGTGGCGGTGGCATGATACATGACTGCTATGGCTAGGTTGCACTTATACAGCATCCTTGAAAAATTGGTGGGCCACGTTTTGTATCACGATATAGATAGCATTCTATTCACGGAACGCCACGGTGATTGGAGTTCATTGACCGGAGACATTTTATATGACCTCACTGATGAACTTCAAGATTATGGTCCGGGAAGCTATATTAGCTTCTTTGTGTCTGGCGGTCCCAAGAATTACGCGTACCAAGTTTTTGTTGGTATGCAATGTTCGCGGGATCACCATAATCTATGGCAACTGGAACGCGTTAATTTTGACGTTTTGAAAGCGACGGTCACCGAACAGGCTCCGGAAAGATACATACAAATATCGCACAAAAATATAAGAAAATGTTTTGCGACTGTATGTAGCGTTTCGCTGAATAAATTCTACCGGCCCGTGTACACCAAACGGCAGATATCTTATGTATATATTACATTGCCGTTTGGGTATTAGAGTCCTTGTAAACGCACTTGCCACGACTAAATGGTGATCATTTAGACGGGCTGAATAATCACCCCTTTTTTTTCTTTCAGTCCAAACAGTTCCACTGACATACCAATTTTCAACAATTTGAGATTTTTTTTTCTGAATGAAAACACGCATATTTTCTAATAGATTTATTTTATACACCTGGGATACTTTTTATATTTTCTTATCCGCCAGTACAATTCTTCACCTACCTTATTATTTCTAGTCAAATAGAATTAGTTGTTTCTATATATGTATATATTAATTCTAGTCATTTTTTTTCTTTGTATATATTTCATATTGAAACCATCTGGCTGTTTATATATATTCAAATACTCTTTAAATGGGACTTTATAAATTAGTACCGAGGCCACTATTCCGGGTACGGCCTCAAAAAATTGATTATTGTTTCCATAATATACTTCAAGTTTTAATATATAGTCTATAACTATAATTTTTGTAAATAAACATTCCAAGTATATTTTTCATGGTTCAAGCTATATTAAAAAAAAATATATATTCTAAAACTTTTATTTGTGTAAATAAATATTCCAAGTAGACTTTTCGTTGTGTAAGATATATTTAAAAATATATATATATGTGTAAATAATAATTACAAGTATCCTTTTCATGGTGTGAGATATATTTTTATAAATTTTGATTTGTGTAAATCAATATTCCACGTATACTTTTCATGGTGCGAGCTATATTTGTAAAAAATATTCTAAAACTTTTATTTTTCTAAATAAATATTCTAAGTACGCTTTTTGTGGTGTGAGATATATTTGTAAAAACTTTGATTTGTGTAAATCAATATTCCACGCATACTTTTCATGGTGCGAGCTATATTTGTAAAAAATATTCTAAAACTTTTATTTGTCTAAATAAATATTCTAAGTACGCATTTTGTGGTGTGAGATATATTTGTAAAAACTTTGATTTGTGTAAATAGATACTACAAGTATACTTTTCATAGTGTGAGATATATTTCTAAAACTTTTTATTTTTGTAGATACATAAATATAATAAGCTATTATATTTGTGTTTTAACGCCTACGCCCAAACACGGCCTCTCCTATCCTATAAACACAAGTTATTTTAGCTTAGAAGCTCAGTCTCAAACATTAAGGATAAGTTGAAAAATTCATAATAAAATAATTAAATCCTTGTTTTCTCTTTGGGTAACAATCTAAAGTAACAACAATTTATAAATTAATATGGCAAAGTTGTCATCTCTTCCCTGTCTTTGATTCTCCAACCAACATATTCTAGGGATTTAAAAAAAGATAACATTTTATTGCTAGTTTTTATTGATAATCAGCAATTATTTAATTTAAAACATTCATAACGTGCAGCAACAACAACATAGAGTGATTTTTTTGCAAGCAGAAATATTATTTATTTCTTGTGACCACTACAAGTAATTAAGATTGGAGTACAACATGAATTACATAATTTGATAGCGAGAAAAAACATATAATCATTCTTTTACTTAATAAAAAAAACATCACGAGAGAATATAATCTGTTCTACCATCTAGAAAATGAGTAGGATTCACCTCCAAAACAGTTCAGGACACGCTGAGAGGCGCTAGAACGCATATTGATAATGTCTCCAAGTTTTTTACCTGGCATTCTTACTCTTCCAATAAACTCAAGCAAAATCACGTTCTGATCATTGGTGGCCTCTTCCGATAGCACGACGTTATAACTTTAGTTTTTCTCGAGTTATTTTAAACACATGACACCATTGTATTCCTTTTTCTCAACCAGGTCTAACGCACTGCACAATACTTCCTCATCCCAACAGGCATTCTGATGAGCAGGATTTTTAAGTGTTTGATGACATTGATGTTTGTGTCGAATAAGATTGGAGAGATTTGCGTAGGTACCTTCACAAATACCGCATTTAAATGACACAATAGCTAATGGAGATGCAACGAAAGAAATATCGCAGAGAGAAAAAAACACTCTCCCTCAAGTGGCAACGCCCTCTACTCACAAACTGCGCTCCCCCTCTCACGTTATTCAAAATGTCACCGCTAACTCCAACGGGGTATATTTTGAAGGTAGATCTCGAATATCCTAGAGATGTGCACGATGCTCATTCTGACTTTCTGTACTGTCCCGAGAGAGGGATCCTCCCCACGGTGAAACACGAGAAATTGTTAACGACTTTAGCCGATAAGACTGGGTACGTCATTCACTACCATCATCTAAAGCTATGTTTGGCGAATGGATTGAAATTGACAAGAGTCCACAGGGCTCTCAGTTTCAAGCAATCACCAAGGATGGCCCCGTATATCACGCTGAACGCAGAGATGAGGAGTAAAGCGAGCAACCAGTTTGAAAACATATTTTAAACTGATGAATAGTGCCACATTCGTTCGTCTTACATCCATGAAGAGGGCCTACCATACGATAAAGATTATTACAAGGGGGTAAGGGAAGTTTGTAGTGGGTAAACTCATAGCCAGCCCGAACTTTAAGAAACGTATGATCGTATTGGAAAATCTGGTCATCAGAGAGATGGAATCGCAAGAGATTTACGTTGATATGCCGATCTAGGCAGGGTTCACCATATTGGAAATATCGAAGGTTGTCATGTATGGTCTACATTACCAGGTCATTGTCCCCACCTCCCCACAAGATGCATTAAAACTCCAGTACTCAGATACGGACTCACTCCTCTAATGTATAACTGTTGAGGATGCATACCAGCGACTTATCCCGTTAGCTAATGACTACCTAGACACCTTTACCTACGACTAAGACAATGTTTACTGGATACCTTTAGTCAATAAAAGGGCACTCAGTAAATTAAAGATGAAACTTGAGGTCGGATTATAACCAAGTTCATAGGTTTATGCCCTAAACTCTACTAGTTTGCGGTACAAGGAGATGGTGAGAGGCTCAAGGCCAGAGGGGTCAAGAGTAGAGCGTTAAGAACGCTTTCTTTAGAAGACTATCACACTTGTCTGACTAATGGGACGATAGTCATGAGAGAGGCACGTTCAATAAGAGCCATAGGATTCAAACGTTAACACTAAAAAATTTATTAACGGTAAGAGATATAGTACCCGGTACAGTATATCTGGTAGGTTACCCGATGAATTCGTTACATGTAGCAACGCTGTAGATAGCAACACCATAGATTTAAGAAATGTAGAATCTGTTGACAATACTGTGGAAGTTGCACACACTGTAGGCCTATAAGCTTCTTCTTCTTCAACATTAGGTGGGAGGGGGGTGACATCGACATTAGGCCTAGCCTTCATTTAAGAAATGTAGAATCTGTTGACAATACTGTGCAAGCTGCACACACTGTAGGCCTATAAGCTTCTTCTTCTTCTTCAACATTAGGTGGGAGGGGGGGTGACATCGACATTAGGCCTAGCCTTCATTGTACGGTTTTTAAAATGGGGCAATGAGTGGTGTTTGGGGTTACAATGGCGACATGTTAGCACTTAACCACAAGATGCCACCTTATGCGAGCCACTTAAACAATTCAAGCACAGTTGCTTATGTTTTACAAATTCAAATCTTTCGACTGGAGTTGGTGTTAGAAATTGTTCACAACGGTACAAGGTCGTTTGCAGTTTATACTTAGACTTGAGCTTCCAGAAGTATTTCCATATGTTCTTTTGTCTCAATATTCTTGTGGAGGTATCTTGGATCCTGCTGCCCCCTTTGATCCAATTACAAACAAATGAACCCCTCATTGGCGATTTATATCTGTGTAGGTGGATAACTTGCCGTGGCCTATACCTACACCTGAAGGGGTCAGTGCCTCTTCATTCTGACATCGTTTTTCAAGAAATTGTAGAAACTCGTTCATCATGGGAAAAGCACTCTCCTGTGAAGTTATTTCCCACTGACATCTGGACCAACAATCTAGTTTGTGAATGACAATGACAATTAACAATGTGTCTCATTGATCTACAGAGAGATTTTGGAGACGTGGTGATCCCAATCTAAGGTGTAAAAATAACTTACAAACATTTTAACACGTAATATCGATCAAGCCCTCAGGAGGATAGAAAACTATGATAGCCAGTTCTAATATGTTCTTATAATATGTGGCAGATATAGACTTACTGCGGAATCCGGACACACCCTACTCACCAACACGTAAAACTGCCCCAGTGAACGTAGTACATAGGCCTTGGAAAGCGACACGAGCTAGCTTCTAATTCACGAGCGGATGGACGAAGAAATGAATGAGGAGTCAGTGCAGGAGAGGCCAGCTTGTCACCCAGCGCTCGGAGTTAGGTGGCATGATGTGTAACCATCCCCTCCCCCTTTTATGTACTTGGAATAATCATGGCCAATTTATCCAGACCCATTGGTATCGATACGAGCTGGTCCTTGGTTCACGTTACCTGCAGTGCAATCAACACTCGTCGGAGACAATGCTGCCAGAGCTACTCTAAGACTTCGTATATAAGACCACGATGGTTGTGGCGTCAGAATCACCTCCTCACCGCAGGTCGAGCTTCGGCACTTGTCATGAGTATTGAGAGATGTATTTGATTGTGTGACTGTGCCCTTAAGGATTAGTTTCATTTAGTGGAGCTGAGAGCTTTATCATGTATATGTCCTTAAGAATATTTATTTTGTAGGTAACACTTGTTTGTTTCCCTATGCCCTTAAGGCATAGTTTATGTTGAGCTAAGGGCTTTGTTATATAATGTCCATAGGACATAAACTATGTATGTCAGTTGTTCTCATTCTTGTGTATGCCATTAAGGCATAGTTTATTATAAAACACCATGCGCTTTATCCTTCTACGTCTATTAGTCTTGGTCGCAAATATTTGGGTCGTAAACAGACGTCTTAGACAGTTTGACCATGTTGTGGCTATAAAATAGCGTAGAATTTAATTGTTGAGGTTTCCAGGTTATCTATTGCTTAGTTTCGCGACCTAATGGGGTCTGTTACTCACACCAGTCTTGTAACATACCTCTTTCATCATCCCACACAAATAACAAACAGAGGTAGAGAGACACAAGAGAATTATAAATTTTATTTAAAACAATCAAGATACATCTCAATGAGGAAGTGGAACATACAAGCGTTAGGCGCTGAGCAAATAAACAAGCCAAAGGGTCTGGCAGGCGCAGGTGTATGTTTGTTATTTGTGTGGGATGATGAAAGAGGTAGGCTACAAGAGAGAAGCTGCGCCACTCTGCTCTCTTTGAGGGTAGTTGGGGCATGCTTAGGAGTATTAGGACTGAGAGTAGGAACCTCCCATCATTATTTTTTTGGTATAATTGACCTCTGTATTCATCCATGTTTGTATACTTTTCATGCTGTCTGTGACCATGGCGACCGCTCCGCAAGCTGACAGGTTAACCTTCATCTCGACTAAAACAGAAGTTTATCGCCTGAGCCGAGTTGGTGTCATAGACATTGCAGTCCCTCCCGGTGTAAATGTGAGTGAACTCAGACTTAGACTATGAGGGGAGATTTATAGGACTAGGGAGGCTAAGACTGACTTGGGTATGGACGAGGATGCGAGTGAGGATCCAACTGCCCCTGCGCATATTGTTTCACGCCAGCCCCCTTCATTTACTAAATTTCAGAGCAAGGTTCTTTTGGATATTTTAGGCCGTATCACTGTATGTGGCCAGGATCATTCCGCGTTAAAATTTTTGGTTGAAATTAAAAGAATGTCGTGTCTAAAGTTGGTTAGTGAGAGTGAGTTATTGACCCTGTGCTTATCTTAAACATCATGATTATTAACTCAGTTATTTTCCCGTGGGATTCAGGACCATTTATCCTGTAGATCGCTTATCAACCTCGTTTTGGAGGCTTTATTGCCTAGCAGGGTGAGGGAAAAATGGTGAAGGGAGGTTATCCATCAATTCCAGTACCCCCACGTATCTTTGAGGAACTTCGTGTTGTCTATAACCGAAGCGGCTCAAGTGCTCAATAGTGGTCTCGCGGAGAACCAGATAATTGATATTATTCTTGAGAATGTCTCCCCCCTTACCCGGCGACACCTTGTGTTTACAAACAGACCTCGCACTGTGTAGGATCAATTGTTTCTGGCCTCTACTATGGAAAATACCTTGCTTTCCGAGAATGAATATTCGTCAGCGCATGCACCCTCAATGACTTATCGCGGACGTACGGGTTCGACTCCCAAGCCCACCCATATGGCGTTCTCTTTGGGAGCTGTCGCGTCTGATACTCATCCGGGAAACGTCTCTAGGAATTCGGCGCTCCGTGACCTCTCGCGCGTTAGGTGCTTCCGTTGCAAGAGGTTAGGTCACGTACAGAGACAGTGTAGGGCGTGCCTGGTCGCACCGGCTTGTCTTGAACCACGTGTTCTCATCCCTGTTGTTACGATTCAGGTGGGAAGAGAGAAATGTTATTGTCTGTTAGACACAGGAGCCAGTCATTCCTTTGTTTGTGCTAGGGTTTTGTATAAGTTGGATGGCAAAGTCAAATGCGACTACAATTTTTCTCTCCTAAAACCTACGCCGTAGCAAATGTCAGAGTATTGTGGTGGACTCTAAGGTGATTTTGTCAATCAAGATAGGTTGTTTCTCTTAGAAACGTCCATTTTAAATCGTCCCGGACTTGCCCTTTGATACCATTCTTGGGAATGACTTTATGTTTGACACTCAGGTTAATTTGGGTTTAAGGCGGTTGGAAATGTCTTTCAACTTTGAGCCGAGCGTACTTATTCCATTTTGTATCGGAGACGGTGCCCGAGGTTTATTCTCGATCGTTGACGAATACGAAGCGATTAATCGTTTGGTAGGTCGGTTCCCTGACAGATGGGGGAAGTGCGATGTTTTGCCGTACGACATTGTCGCTCTGGACCATATTCCCGTAAGATCAGATCATCACTCCCGTGCGCCGCCTAAGTTAGAGGTATTTAGGAATCTTATCCAGGATTTAGAGGATAAATGGGTTATTCGCGCTTTCAAGTCACCGTATGCCAGTCAAGCATTCATCATCCCGAGGAAAGGTCATGGGCATATACTTATTGACTATAGGAAACTTAATAAGAAAATCATTTTCGATCCATAGCCCAAGCCCAGCATTGAATCCACCTTCCATCTCGGCGGAGCCAAATATTACAGCCTGATTGATTTGAACGCCAGCTTTCTGAATCTTCCAAGAAGTACACCACGTTTATCACCCCTTGGGACGTTTACTAATTCAATTGCGTCTCCTTGGGAATAAGCTGTGGGGAGAAGGATCTTAGTAGGGTATTGAACCACATCTTGACCGATTTGAAATATGACTTTGTATTCAATTATCTGGATGATATTTGCATTTACAGAAAATCTTTTGAGGACTACTTGCGTTATGTGGAAACGGTATTAGGGTGCCTGTGTGATGCCGGATTGACTGTTAAACCTGAGAAAGTCACCTGGGCGAAAATATCTGTCCCGTACTTCAGATACATTATTTCTGAAGGGAACCTCCTCGTTGACCACGAGCGGGTCAAACCGATATGCCCCGAAGAACATCAAGGGTGTTGTTAACTTCCTGGGCATGTGCACCTATTATGCGAGGTTCATCCCGAACTTTTCTGAGATTGCTAACCCCTTGAACACATTAAAGAGGAAAGAAGCCACGTTCACGTGGGGATCCATTCAAAATGCCTTTGTCGCACTCAAGCGCCGCCTAGTCTCACCGGCTGTTTTATGTATACACGATTTTTCTCTTCCCTTTCAACTCCACGTTGACGCTTCCTCAGTAGCGCTGGGGACAGTTCTTTCTCAACAGACGCCTGAAGAGAGTAGGCCAGGAAAATAATTAGAATAAACTCACCCTTTCTCCTTAAATAAAGGCGGCTTTAGGGTATGCGAGACTACCGGCCACAGGAGTCATTTGCACCTCCCACAATAAATGTATCTAACCTAAAACTGCATTAACTAGTCTAAATTCGGAATATATATTTGGCTATTAGAACTAAGAGGAAAATAAAAATGTAGCCATGTAACCTCAGAGAAACATAACATTAATAAGTAATGCGTGGAAAATAATTTGAGATTTGAGGATTTTTACAATAATTTTTTGGAAAAAAACTATTTAAATAAATAAATTTTAGAATATTTTTGATAGTTTGGGATGATTTTTTATAAATAAATTTTCTGCTTTTGACTGTATTGAAATCATCTATGATGATGCTTTGATGAAAGTTCACTTTCGATTGATAACATCGAAAGAGCTGATGGTTTTCTTATGTTATTGTTGAACTTATGTAGGTTTTTTAGTTTTGAAAGATCTCTCTACTGATGCTACAACTACTGGTATTGTTAATAAAATGCTAACAGTAACAAAAATATTAGCATAAACACGTTCAAGTCCTTTTGAAGTAATGTGCTTTAGCACCTCAGCAGCACTTTTAGCTTTAGCTGGCAAACCTCGTACACATCTTTAGTTCTTGGAACAACTGTTCGCTATAAATACCACTGTAAGATTCTGAAGCCTCTTCACCTTCACCATTGACATTAAGAAATTATTTTAGTTTAACACAAAATACCTTGAGCTCTTGATCTGGTTTTTCCTTCAAAGATCAGATATCATAGAGAAAGTCAAAGTGCATTTTGTGGTGTTTCAGCTTTGTGAATCGAGTTTCAAGGCTAAACCTAAACAATGATTTCGTGAAAATACTGTTCTAAATAAACCTTCTGGACTAGAACTCGCTTCATCCAAGCCTTCAAAATTGAAATGGTGCTTCTTTTTTCAGTTACTTCATTACTCAATTGTCCAATCATGGCACGGGGCCCTAGGGGGCGTATAGTTAGCCTTGTGGTGGAGCCGTCTCTGGAAGTGTCCAACTTATGCAATCCAGTTACCAAAAGGTTTAGCGGTTTAGTATTCAGACTCGTCTGTGGAAATAATTACTTACCCTTCATGCGTTTCATTTTCAGATTTACCATAATGCGTCTATGAGCACATTATCATCCCCATTGCATAAATTGACTCAATTTCAAAAATATTTATTCTAATGGTAATGATAACACCAGAGTCTATAGTCCAATTTTCATAGGAATAACTTTATCTAACAGCTAGAAAAGCCCCTGAATTTAATTTCATGTAGTCAAGTCATGTGTTACGTTCGATACATATAAAAATAATAAAATAGTAGTGTTTTATCAATTTTGGAAGCAAAAAAAAGTTTTTTTATTTTCTAAAAGGGTTCTCTATGAAACAGAAAACCCCAACGTTATCATCAGCAATGTCAGCAGGTTGAATGGTTAGAGTTAGCTCTGGATCATTTATATCCAAGAAAGCTTAGCTAAACTATTTACAGAATATACATAGATTAAAAGATAATCCCCAATAAAAATAATTAAGATAGAAAAATTAATTTATATCAAAGACCACCTTACAGAATACATGGTTTTGTCGCCAAACAGGAGATTAAATCAGCGGGGTTTTCCCCTTGACTTTACAAGCTAACTCCTCTACCTCATTGTTGTAGCACCCCTAAGTCATTTATGTTTGGTACCATCCAGGGAAAATAAAATACCAATAAATGTATACAATGATTAAGTTGAATAAGTTACATTCTATATTTCTGTACTAAGACTTAGCACTAACAAGCCAATAAATATTACTTGTGGACATTTCTCCAGTCAAAAATATGATGGTACTGTAAAGTTGAAATGTGCTAATATTAATACATTCACCAACAATGTGTCACAATTTATTAAACTATGTAGTGAAACAAAATTACTTTGGAGTAATCTATTTGCTGTAATAACTATACCATGCTATTTTAACACATTTATCAAAATAATCTGCACAACAACCGCTATGGCTGTTGTTGATATAAAATACTTTTCATTTCTATTTCAACGATTGGATGGATGGCAAATAATAGTAGGGACGGTAATTTTATTAATTAAAAAATATTATATTTCATATTTATTTGATCATTGTTTTTCATTACTAGTTAATTAAGGATTAAAAACTGACTTTGAATCAATAAAAATAAGTTTTAGGTAAAGTTATAGTAATATTCAAATGACATAAATTAGCTCATTCCTTGCACATGTTTAGCAATGTGCAGCCATTTTTCTACTCGTATACAATATTTTCTCTTTTATTGTTGGTCGTAGTGTAGCCCCATCTATCAGCGGTTCATTGATAGATGGCATTACAATAACTTATAGCAATGAACCGTCAATTTGTGCCTGCACCAGGGAATGGGCTTGGTAAATGACTAACATAAAGACCTGAGGTTTATATATCTAAGTTAAACATAAAACATTTGTTAAGAGTGAGGTGTCAATTATAATATTATATATGTTTGGCTATTAAGATCTAGTTGTTCCAGCCAGTGTAGTTGATATTATGTCAATCTCCTCAGCTTGAATTAGTCAGTCAACAGGTCCATTGTTGGTTCTTCTCCGAGTGCAATATCTACAAAAGAAAAGAAAGTATAATGGTTAAGTGAATATTGTATTCTTATAAACATATACATACAGTTTAAAGATGAAGTTTGTAGTATTAAACAGGAATTGTAAGAATCAGGAAGAAACACAAGCAAAGGACTGACATTTAAACATAGTATCCCATGTGCACAAACATATGCGCTCTGATGCCACAATTTTGAAATCTTGATTGGATTTTTTCTTTTAATTAATCAAAAAATTGGTTTGGAAGAAATAAAATGAAGATTTTTTCCTGTCATGTTTGAAGCAAAGAGGGGCGTTGCCAGAGGTATACACAAAATTAATTATATGGTTACCCGATGTACTTCTGCTAATATGAATTAAAACACTAAGAGTGACTAAGAACAATGAAAAGAATCAGTGACAACTTAGACTTAACGACAGAAGAATTGCAGCTGTGAGAACTTGTAGTACCAAGCAGGAATTATAATAATTGAGAGACAATCACCCAAATAATATTTAAAAGAAACAAATAGTAATTTTAATAGTAACTAGTATTTCCTTCTTTCTTCCATTTTCTGAAACATTTCTGTTGTTACTCAGGGCTTTCGTGCAGTCCTCTTCACTATTCCACTTCCCTTCCACACTTATACTCTCTTCTTTCACCTCACTTAACTTTTGTTCTATTGAATCTCTCACAATATTACTCTTGTTTCAATGTCCTCCACCAGCAGTTTGTGGTATGAATATGTCGGCCCCTAGCAATGTTTCCACATCCTTCACACCGTTCCTGAATCGCTGTTTGACAAGGATGTAGTCTCGATGGTACCTGCTGATGTCCCCTGGGTTCAATCAGCAGGCAGTATTCGATGAGCGTCTTCCCTCTGTCGTTTCTCTTTCCCAGTCCTATTTGCTGTATGAAAATAAACATTATCACTGTGTGCTCGTAACCTAATGGTGATGCATCCAGGAATGGTACTACCGTGGACTCGTATTGACGTAAATAATATCACTCTCCGCATAAAATATAATTGCTTTTCGCTAAAAATAACCTCACCCTATGCATGTCTCTATCTGCGAGATTCATAAGACACAGGCTACAAAAATACCAGGGACAATTGTTTGATTTAGATACGCATCTACAAAACATGTCGCATAAATTACAATAATTCCCAAATAATATTATGTATATTATAATTAACTACTAATTAATATATATATTTATTATTAATTTAAATTCTTGAAAAGGTGCATTTTGGGATTATTTTGCATTTATAATGGGGGAGGGAGAGGAGCCTCCCCCCTCACCCTACCCAATAAACTTTAATTTTCATTACATCAGTGATCAAATGATTACTTGAATTATTTTTTAATATTAACTTAAATTAATTCTTAATGTTCTATACTTGGCACTGTCCTTGAGAAGTAATCTGATGAATAAACAATTAATCAGTTGTTAATGAAGAACTACAATGTTTAAAAATCTATTTCACATATCCATCATAGACTCTGCCTTAAGTCTGGATAGCCTTGTGGTAGAGCAATGGGTCCCTGCTTTAATTCCTGTATCCACGAGTCATTTTTATAATGTACAGATGTATAAATACATTTATTTAAGCTAAGAATAAAACTATGCCAGTAATAATTTACACCTCTAGCCATACTTACATTAATTTCGACGACTGTTGGTAAGAATATGTAGGGCTAGTGACCATATTACCACAGGAACACGATGATACACAACCCTAGAATGACTATAGTGACCAATTAAGAAATGTTTAACAGGGCTTTTTATTTAGTAATGTTTGTTTTAAACACACAAAGGTTAGTACAGTACTTGGGTGAGGAAGGAACTACTGCAGTCGACCAAGATTTGAACTATGACCCTAAATAAATAATACGACCAATAATCTGAGTTATTGGCCAAGAAAGGTGGTCCATTGTGGCACTTAACTTATATAAACAGGAAAACCATTTGTTAACTAAGTTTTGTTCATTTATGTTATGATAATTTAAAACCGAAACAAAACCATTTTCCAACAAGTTGAAATTTCATAGAATATGCAGACATTGATGATATATAACTGGCACAGTAAGACATTTATAAAAAGCCTTACCCAGGATGTTAAATATTCATTTTCTTCCTCTTTTCTTGATTTCTCTTGATAAACTAGAAAAACCAAATAACAAACATAAAATTATAATTATATCATTATATTATTCTATAGTTATAAAATAGCACAGATTGATAGTAATGATATTGCTCCCCTGGGGTCTCTGTTACAGAGTCATTCCTCTGGAGAGACAGTAGTAACATGATTGTTGCCGCAAACGTATGCGTTCGTTGTCTCTTGTACGGGTATAGTTCCTTGTTCGTAATATGTATTACTGTTTATTTCTGATCATTAATAAACATATCAAACTGCTAATTAGTTATTCTCAATTGGTCTACAACCTCTGAACATAAACTTTTTCTCGATATAATTCAACAGACATATATATAATAAAGTAATAAATTAAACCCCCTGAAGATAGTCCTGCACACACCTCTAGTACAAATGCCACAACAATGTTGATGCAGCTCATACCAAGTATTTAATTTGTAGCAAACGAAACCAAGCATAGAGTGAGTATATAAACAGTATTACAACGTACCTTCTTTGTGTCATTCAAGGTAACAGGCTGGTATCGATCTCTCATGGACTTTACAGACGTTGTGTAAGACTTGTACATGGCACGTTGGCTGGCAATCACGTGTCTTGTTAACTGGAGCTGCTGCCTCAACATCTGGTTGATCACCAAACCTACAACACATACAACACACACTGACTGGCAATCACGTGTCTTGTTAACTGGAGCTGCTGTCTCAACATCTGGTTGATCAACACAGCAACTGGACCACAAGGTGCCAAACCTACAACAAATTTTCTCCCTGTGGTCATTGTGACGCTTTGACAACTTAAAAGTCTTCAAATCCTAGATTTTGAGTTTTTTTTCCACTGTGTCTTACTACCAGCCTGGGCTATCTACATTTAACTACTACTCCAATGGGATAAGTAAAATTTAGAGGAAATTTACCTTTATTTGCATGAAGGAATATTAGGATAAACTACCCCTGGCCAGAATTAAAATCCTTACTTCCCCTTCACCAACAAACCAAACGAAAAGAGTATGACATTAAACTCACATGTCCACTAATGCTTGTTTTAATTACTATAAATTGCCTATAATAATGATTATATGCGACTAATATGTAGTAAAAGATAATCAACAACCCCGGGGTTGGGGGATGATTTATATTATTCAGGGTTGCCACTATTTTCTTATTACCAAATTCCCTGTGTTTTCCAGGTTTTCCAGAGGCAATTTTCATTTTTCCAGACACCTAA
>CABEEJ010009465.1:0-18412 GCA_901482245.1 Timema douglasi
AAGTCATCACATCATCTTTTATCTGGGAATTAATCCGTTGTGTATCAATCGACGCCCGAAGCGGGGAGATTGATCACATATTATTATTATTGACACCCAAAGAGCGGCGCATTTTATTCCGTATAGTTACAAGTGACAATCATTATTTTAGAATCATGATAGCAACTGGTTAAACTATGTATTTTAATAATCATTCAAATGCATTTGTTTTTAAAGGTCTTAATCATAACTCAAAATTTATTACTGATTTGAACAAATTATATCCACTTAAAAATACATTTTAATGTTTACTTATTCAGATGTCAAATACATGGCATTAAAATTGGAGTATAATTAGAAAAACCAACAAAAGGAACACCATTTTTCTCATGTTCATTATATAAACTCTGTTTGTTGAATTTAAAAAATAAAAAGGCATTTTGACAGTCATTCAATTAGAAAATAAATAGTACTATATTAATTAATCACTTTAAAAAACACCCTCTCATGGTAATTGACATAATGCCTACTATTTTAAATGTCAAAATAGGAAAGAAAATTAATTTGACTTACAATTAAAACTTGAATAGATTAAAAAAAATTACATTGAAAATCCATAAACAATAGAGTGAGGTTACAAAGTGCATGTTTAAAGGCTAAACTTATCCGAGCATCTTCATTTTCAGAATTTAGAATCCCAGGGTCTGGGACCCTCTTATTCATTTTTCAATCTGGGATGGAACTATAACAAGCATGGTATAGTTCTGTAATAACTTTCTTTAGACACAGAGAATAGATCTTGTTTCTTCTCCTTGCTTGTATGAAGTTGTTTCTATAAAGATATTGCACAGTGCATTCAGTATCTATTTGATTTCTGCCACGTTTCCCTACATCCATTCCTTGACTTGATAAGTTCCACTCTTTTTGTTTCTGATCCTCATTGATCTCGCTGTTATAAAAATTGTCAGACAATCAAGAGGTGAATATACTGGAACATACTTTTTGGCGTTTTCTATTGCACTATTAACTGAGCCCACCTCCATGTATGAGTGGCCACGCTCCATAAATTTGTGCTCAATTATGTCTATATGTGTGTTTTGTACAATGTATAGAATAAAGGCACACACACATACATACATACATATATATATATTTATTGCGATTTTGACCGCCCCATGTATCAGAGAACTGTGATAATTCTTTCACATTAGAGGGAAGATGATTCATCAACTGTAGCAAGCATCAACCTATTTCTAAGATTGATCTTTTTCCATCTAGTTCTATCCATGCATTATTAAGGGAAGCCGATTAATATATGGTTAAATTATACACGTGAGAAATAAAACAAACAAAAAAGCCTAAGAAGTAAGAAAATATTATTCCTAATTATTGTCGTTATTGATAATGTTGAATCAGAAAGTGTTTACAGGATAGATTGAACTAATCAACTTTGTAGTTAGTATGATTTTTTTTATCATATTTTAAAATATTGACCAAAACAAAGCTAAGGAAAACTCACTAAGTCAGTTGACATGCCTTAGTGAAATTTTCTTGATAATAAAATGTTTCTGTTGACTTGGTGAGAATAACAGAATATTTCATTGTTAGTTCAAATAACAACAAATGAATTAGTGAGTTGTTCCAAAATTAAGAGCAATTATTTACCATTATAATGGTACCAACATCTAAAAACATTTAAAAAAATGACTAAGTGAGTTTGTCCAGCAAGCCCACCATATTAGGGTTAATATAATATATAAAATGAAAATAAAATATTATTTGAGTTTCATTTTATTTATGTCTACACATTTTGACATTTTTATATATTGCAAGTGATTTTACATAAAGCTCCCTACTTTGGTAGTGTTTAATATATTTTTTAATATAAATTATAGAAATTTTGTTGAGTTTTTAAACATTGTTTGATTTGGTTTGGCTTGCATAAATCAGCTTAAAGGAATTTTTCAATTAACTATTGAAAAGGGTAAAATCCAACTCGAGTAGTCAAGTGTTTTTCCACTATAGGCCTTCTCTCCTCACAATGAACCTTTTGATGCAGTTTTTGAAGAATTTAGCAAACAGATAAGTAATTTTGGTCTGGAACCTCCCTCACTTCCAACACACTAGTCCAACGACTTACATTCTTATCTTGTAATATCTCCAAGTGATTTTAGTTTCACATGAGTGGTTGAAATTGAAAGTCTAACAATAAGCTACCATAATATATTTTATTTTGTTCACCATGACACCAGGTGAGTCTTGCTGAATACAAAATTAAAATAATAGGATGTAATTAACGACTCCTTCACAACCGACATTAAAATTATAATGTTTCAAGCTTGCAACAAAAATATGGGACGTTCCATTAAAATCCCAATTGGAGCAACATGTGCGGCGCACACTTCGTACGTAAGCAATCTGAGTTATTTGCATCCTTCTTGTGACACTAATGAAAGCGACAAATTCCTGATCAATGAATACCCAGAAAGAATTATACTTCATATATATTATGAAGAAACAATGGAAAGGATAATAAACTACATGGGAGATTCCTTCATATGGGTCTCTGTGGATGAAATCACGGTTGTTTAGGGTAATCTTGTTGTGAACCTTGTGGTAGGTAAGATAGATCCTAAGGATATTTCCAAACCATACTTGATTTACTGAGAAGTGATGGAACCATGTTGTAAGATTCGTGAATGATGAATTGAAAGTGTTGACCTAGGTGAGCTCACGTAGAGAAGGCCCTGGTGTTATATTTCGATGCCACGACATATATAATGAAAATCGCAAGTGCTTTGAAGTTGTTCTATCCTGATATCCATCTTACAAGTTTGGCTCATGGACTACATCGTGTTGTGGAATACATTAGAAGTCCAGTTATTTCAAATGAATGGATTAATTTCTGTGACATAAAAATAGACCTATGTGTGAAAGTCCCACAACGAGTCAGAACTTACTAACTCTTGTTTGATGCGCCGTTGGCTCTACAATTAGTTCTAACAAACTGAGGAATATGGATAAAACAGCCAACTTCTACTATGAACAATTTGGAGTTGTGACTTTTAGTGCACGAACATAGTACTATGTATAAATATCTAGAGCCATTACAATAAAACACATTTTTTCAATATATTCCAATATAACACATTTTTAATCAATAATGATATTTTAGAAATAGTTTCTAAAATAAAGAATAACAATTTATTCAATTACTTTGTTTCCAAAATCTTTGGCTACTTTGTTTTAGTATTTTGTGCCTTCAAAATATATTCTGGATTTCTTATTTTTTATTGTTTTAGTGTGCTTAGGATCTATTGGCTCTTGAAATATGCCATTTTAATAAAATCTAGTTAATTTTGATACCATATAAATTTTCCAAAAATCATAATCTTTTTCTAAATTTTAGACTACTATACATTTTTTTTTCCATACGACAAGTAAACAGTATTTTCGCTGGGTGATGTGAAGATAATAATAATTATATTAATGAAAGGAGGCTAAATAGATCCCATTTATAACATAATAATACGTGTAATGTCCATTTAATATTACTAGTCACGGTAAGTTTGTTAGATAAATTAGAAATAGAAAAGAGTGAGAGAAAGAACGTTGTGATCAAAACTTATTCCAGGGAGGGGGGGGGGTTGTATTACGTTCTCACTAGTTGAATATGTAAAGTTGAATTCATTTAATAATTTAAAAATTTTAAAAGTTTGGCCTTGGCGTGAAAATGAGAATTTATTTATTTTGTAATGTGTTGCTTTGAAGGGACTTGTATTCAGCGCTGATTCAAGTCAGGTTTAGTTGAGGTAATTGGGCGTGTGATGTGTACACTTCCTTTTTTCCGAGACTAACCCAGTTTGCTCAGGACGGATGTTGAGACAGACTGTATCCAAATAGTCCGAGGATCCTTGCCAAGGATGTAGCATAATATCTTGTACAATTTGTTCCTTAAATGCTGATGCTTTTTCACTTTTGTGGGATAAAGTTCACTTAGTACATGAATTTTAACTATATTTATTGAATATAAGCTATAACCTATGTAATTCACAATATTAAAGAATGCTTTGAGACACATGGGGAAAACAGATAATATATTATTTTGAAATCATTGCTGGAAGTACCAATATTTTTATTATCAATGAATATTATTGAATTTTACCAGCACTCGTGGGGGTTTTCACCCCTATCTTGTAATAAACCTACATTTATGTAACTAATGGCCGATTTACAGCTGATGGAATAGGTTTACGTGATTAAAAATATTATATTTGTATTATTATTATTATTATTATTATTATTATTATTATTATTAGCACCGCGTCTTATTACCCGTTCGGGTTATACGCACTTACGCTAATGTGTAATCGTAGGGTGATTGTGAGATCAAATGGAGGACCTACAGTTTAACGTGGAATCCGAACCACGGTGGAGGCCTAGCATTCCCCACATTCACAAGATGTCTTGTCAGAGGTGAAGGAAGGGTTTGGTAATCAGATAAATCTCTGCCGGAACTGAGGATTGAACCCCGGACTCCCAGCACAGAAGTCCGACACCTTACCCCTAGACCACCAGGACACCTTATATTTGTAGATTACACACAAAACTTAAGATGGTATGTTTTTAATAATCCAACCATATTCAATAATGCGTTTTTTGACTTAATTTTAAAAATATATACATGAAAAAATTTATTATATAATTAAATATTATTTTATAAAGGTGTTTATACAGTCATAATAAAAAAAATAAAAAAATACATCATTATTGGTTAATCTAGAATTTCTGTTGCAAATCAAACATTTTTACTGTGTATTAGTAGCTATGCGACCGCATCTTAACATTACACATCACTAGCACGTTAGCGATAAAAGCACATGTTCAATATCCCGAATGGCTAAAAAATATGGTGAAAAAATATAAGGTGCTCCTAGATTAAACACCCAAATTGGGAATTGATTGGGGATCAAAAAATAGCTCAAAATATTCTTTAGCGCCTAGCTTGTTTTCACCTCCTTTTCAAACAAACGGCAAAAAATTAAGTGAATATATGATTTTCTGCATAATAAGTTATATCAAACTTATTATAAAATGTGTATAAAAAACANNNNGTATAAAAAACACCTCTGTGTTAAAGTTGCACACATTAAATAATTATCACTAAGATCTCCCTTCATTTGGTTTAATTTAAGATAAATCCAGGAGGAAACTTCCGATGAGATATGTGATAAGTCACGAACTACTATCTGGATAAAAACGTTAAACAAATTTTAAAATATCAAGTTAATAATTGCTTTGAAAGTGGTTTAGCTTTAAATTTCCATTAGGTCAACATTTTAACAATAGCTATGGGATGCTCTCAACCAAAAAGTGTTTGAAATGCCTTTTATGGCTTTCAATCATTACAACAAACTATAGCGCATGCGCACGAAGAAACAAGAGACGAACAATGTCGGTCGGTCTCTCATTCTGTTATTGATAGGTACAATGCTTGTCAATGTCTACTGGCTGGAGGTGATCATTTTGAACAAAATAAATTAATAAAATAATGAAATAGAGAGGTTATTGAATGTTTGTATTTTGATTTCGTTTATTTATTTTGCTCTTTGCTCGAAAAGGAAGCTAAAACGAGATAGACTCTTATTTACATCTTAAGTTTTTTTTTTATCGCCTACCTCTTCCAGAAGTTTGGCCATTCAATCCGAGAAAACTCTGTAGCCTATATTTCAATGCATTTTTTAAGGCTTCTCTTTTCCAATTGAAAAGCATCTTTATTAAATCTAAATATGCTGATATTAGTCAATAAAAATAGCTCGAGACTTTCTCTTTAAAATATCGATGTACACTCACACTTAGGATCGAGTCGAAAAGGGCCAGTTAATAGAGTGAGTGCGCCTCAAGTGTGGTGCTATATTAATTACTGTACGACACCTAGCTAGATCATAGTGGAACGGGCCAGTTTTGCATATTAATTTGGCCAATTCTATTCTGATCTAGGTATGTGCCAACTTTTTTTTTTTTTTAATCGCCACTCTTGAGGCGTACTAAGTCTTGACTGTGAAACTGGCCCATTCTATTCTTGTCTAGGTAGGTGTCGTGTTGTATTTAGTAATTTAGTATAGCGCCACACTTGAGGCGTACTAAGTCTTGACTGTGAAACTGTCCCATTCCATTCTTGTCTAGGTAGGTGTCGTGTTGTATTTAGTAATTTAGTATAGCGCCGCACTTGAGGCTTAACAAGTCTGACCGTGAAACTGGCCCATTCTATTCTTGTCTAGGTAGGTGTCGTGTTGTATTTAGTAATTTAGTATAGCGCCACACTTGAGGCGTACTAAGTCTTGACTGTGAAACTGGCCCATTCCATTCTTGTCTAGGTAGGTGTCGTGTTGTATTTAGTAATTTAGTATAGCGCCGCACTTGAGGCTTAACAAGTCTGACCGTGAAACTGGCCCATTCAATTCTTGTCTAGGTAGGTGTCGTGTTGTATTTAGTAATTTAGTATAGCGCCGCACTTGAGGCTTAACAAGTCTGACTGTGAAACTGGCCCATTCAATTCTGATCTAGGTAGGTGTCGTCCCGAATTTACAATTAATAAAAATACATGGTTAATGTTGACCTTAAAAAAAGTTTTTTTTTTCTAAAAGCTACATCCTACCACGATCCTACTATAAGTATCCTGACATCGTTGCAGCTACTTCAAGGGTTTCCCCCAACTAGATCTTGTTCTCATAGGCTCGTTAGAATGTTACGGCCTAGCTAGATTCCTAGATGTTGTGGGGATATAGTGAATGCGCTGTATCATATTTCGTGATTTACACTATTATTATTATTATTATTATTATTACATGCAACGCCATGGCTACTAGTTGATTAATTTAATGGGAAAGATTATGAAAAGCGTTTAGAGAAAGTTAACTTCCTTCACGTGAGAAGGGGATAAGAAAACCAGAGTGATGAATCATCTGGCTGAGATTCGAACCTCGATTTCCCCGTCCTCGGCAAAGCAGACAACAGTTTAATGCGAAAGCGGTGCATTAGACCACGTGACCACCGATGTGGGTAACTTTCTTTTAAGTAATATTAAAAACAACGTTTGATGTTTGTTTTTCAAAATACGAAAAGGAATCTCATCGCAAAGCTGCATTCGCTCCCTTATAGCCATGCCCCAAGCATACAAACCAGATTAGGTACAGTTTACTTGGTCTACTTGTGGTGGACGTGGAGGTAGCCTAACTAGATAGGCCTCTATTTGGCCCATGCGTCAGTGAGTCTGTGGAATGTTAACAGCATGCCGTGTACACTACACTAAGCACAATAACATAATATCGGTATAAGTGGTTCTTGGTACTAGCATTCTGTTTGTTGACAAAAATCGTTTGTATTCCCCTCATTTCAATTTCCATGTATGAATGAATAGATTTATTAATAGACAGAGGAAGTTTATGCACTGGAAACTCTAAAAATATGCGTGTATACTAAAAATCCCAAAATATGCAGCTAGAAATTATCAAGAAATCTCGACATTGGCATTTACACTCATCTTTAATTTACTATCCTCCGTTTCCGGTTTCTCAGTCCTACAACTTATGGGTTCATTACTGAACTCACCTTCTTTGGTGGCTACATGGTCTAAGTCGTAACTCTCGTCTTAGACTAGACTGCCGATGATAAGGAGATTGGGGTTTGATACCTGGTCGAGTGCACTGAGAGTGGTTTTTCCAAAATGAGTTTTCACTCTCTCCACGTAAATGTGGGTACATTTCCTCTTAGTTCAAGCTTCCCCATCCCTAAATCATAATCGTAATTAGTACATATGCATATAAACTAAACAGGTTGTAAAACATGGTGCTAAAAATGTGCTGGACTCCAACTAGAGTACATTCTACACACATCATGCGATATGTAGGGCTATTTTAGAAATAATTTATACTGTCAAAAATACAGGCATATCTTTCTAACGTTTATTCATGCGGCAATATACCCAAATATTGTTCAATCGAGGTTTCAAGCGAAATGAGAAACAGGTACAGTACATATAAGGAAATTTGCTTGGTCAGGGTAAGGTTAGGTCTTTTTACACATTAATTAAAGTATAAGCAACTGTTATATATTAATTAGATTTACATTTTTCTTTCCGTGAATTCAAAACATAAATGTATTTTAAGACAGCTGCCCCAATTCTCAAGGTCAACATGTGATTTTCGTAGTCTTTTCACCCCTCTACAGTGCGTTAGAGGGACATTATTTCAGAATGTGGGTCTAAGAATATAATTACATTAAGTCGAGATATTAATATAATAATGTTGGTAATATAATTAATATTTATATCCAGTAGATGTATAAACATACTGGCCTTGGAAAAGATGGAAAAGTCGAGATATTTTAAAATGTAATTTGACTTGACACCCTGTCAATGTACTTTACTATATACGATAAATGTAACATGTATCCTCAAAAACATGCCTAATAGACGCATACTTGTACAATCTAGGATGTTTCCCACCAGAAGACTTGCACAATCATCGTGTCGAACAATGCCAGAATTCTTGTCTACCACTTTGGACATTTCAAGGATTACCTTCTTACGACATCTCCTGACATTGCTTTGAGAGAGTTGTGCACCATCTCTACGGACCCCTCCAGAAACATATCCTCTTGTTCTGTGCAGATAAGTGTGCATAGATTCATACTAGATCCCTGGGCACATTCTTGTTTGCTGCGTTTTCTACACACAAACGACTCCTTCATCTGGACCGTTCGTCATTTCTTCAGGAGGAAAAGTGAGAAAATAAACTGCACAAGGCTCTACACACACTTTATCGCTCCTTATCTTGTATAAGAAGTAAGACATTTACTTAAAATTCGTAAGACATGTGAAACGAAATAATGTAATTTTTGCATGGACAAAAAAAAAATGAACATCACATCTGACCAAAGATAATAAATGAAACAATATTCACTTGTATAAATATATTGACACAAAAGTAACATCTCTGTCCACCCAATAGCATTAAAAACAACTCCCCAGTTCCTAGACTTACGTTTAAAAAATATATCTGCTTATAGATTTGAAACTATTGGTTTTATAAAAATATATTTAATTTTTTTTTTTTTTTTGTATTTAGTATTCCCACAATCTTTCTACGATAAGTTCTTTCGTATCTTAAACAGTTGTGGAGGTGTATTCAAAATTGTAGGTATCCGCTTATGTAAAGTATCCTCTAATTAATTTTCACGAAAAAAATTAGGTCTGCCATTTTTGTTTTCAATGTTAAGCAATATATGTT
Source organism: Timema douglasi (assembly GCA_901482245.1). Taxonomy (NCBI): domain Eukaryota; kingdom Metazoa; phylum Arthropoda; class Insecta; order Phasmatodea; family Timematidae; genus Timema; species Timema douglasi. Next base: position 9,270 of record CABEEJ010009465.1, read on the forward strand.
TTAGATAAAGTGTCAAATATAAAAATTCTCAAAGCTTATAAATGCATAAAATGTCAACTTATCGGCCGTCTATGATCGCCCTTGAAGATCTTCGATTAGAGCGGTTATTCTTGTCCTGTTGTGGCCGAGCTTATTCTGTTCGTGTCCTTTGACGTGAAGGGGTTTTATTATGGCGGATCAATACGTGAGTCAGACGGTAGACCCTTGCGTGACGGGCCGTGCCGTATCGTGACTAGCACGTGGCTCCCTACACTGCAAGGGCGCCGTCGGGGAAGACCGGACGCCGCTGGTCGGTATTTGTTTGGTAGGGCCACTATGGCGTCGGTTTCGGTTGATCGTAGCTTTGTCGCACATCAATGGATGGTCGGTAATCATAAGTGGTAATTGTTGACCAGGATTGAACCAGATGACGTCTCAGTTGAAACCATACGCGTTAATGACCTAGGTCAATAAATAGTTTGTTAAGCAGATTTGGATGACTGTGTGTGTTGAGGTAGCGTCTCGAAACAACTAATTCCGATGTTAGTCTTTTTACATCAGTGTCAGTGGCTATCATAGTATAAGTGCGCGAGTGTCACACCTCTATGGGTTGACGGGCACCGTGCCAAAGTGGAAAAGCATAAGCTAAAATCGGTTAATATTATTAAGACGCTGTGCTCTCTAACGTAGTCCGGCAACCTTAAGAGAATCAAGTTGTTATGTGGTCAAAGTGTTCGTGATGTTTTTTTCCATCTGATAAAAACCACACCTGTGTTAATAGTATTTAATAATGATAACATATACCATTGTTCACCACCTTGATAAATGTCGATATGACTCCAGTAAACTTTAAAAAAAGTTTGATAATTTACAATAAGACTTAATAAAATTTAATTTAATGCAAATGTGTTGAAGAAAAAGAATCACTTCTAAACCAGCGCACAATATTGACAATTCAAATACAGCTTAACCTGATTTCGCTTCCTTTCATTTTGTTTTACTACTGATGACATACATTAGATCTTTGGATTGATACATAATGAGGCTAATAGTGACGGTCCCCCCACAACTTTTGTTTCCAACATTTTGTTTAAATGTTGAATCTTCTAAATAAAGGTGTTTCTCATCTAAAATGTTAGCAATAAATGAATCGCACTGTCTAAGATGTCATGCTTGCAATAGACTGTATTGCTGTTGACGGGGAGGTAGAGGTTCGAATCTAGAAATCTCAACCGGGTGTACTGAGAGTGTCTTTCTTTATAGTATTATCACTGTGGCTTTATAATCTCCTTTCCACGCAAATGTGGGTGATTTTTGTCCAAGCTATTCCCTCTATTCTTACCACTTGGAATGAATAGCCAGTACCAGGTTCCAACCAACTGTGAAGGTTCTTGGTTCCTACCCGTATGTTATTCAAACCGAAGTTCTTGTATGAAAGGTTTCTAGGATCGATTGACACCGTTATTGTTATATCAGGCAGATGATAAAGACATCATGGCATGTCAAACTGATATGTTTTGTTAAGAGTAAACACTACACTTCTTGAAGATTATTTGTGAGAAATTGTAAAGTGACCAAGTCAAGTGGCCTCTGCATAGAATAAGTCAGCTATGATGGTGGTGACCTCTGCTAAGACCTCATTTGAGGCCCTTGCGTCTAACGGGAATAATAAAAAACGTGAGTGTTTTCTTTTAAAATCGTTTCCAAACAATTGAATATAGATGGTGATTCAACAGTCTCCATAAATAGGGACGATGCTCAATTTGAATGTTGTATTTATGTCATTATTGTGCTATTTTCAATATCTGCCAGTACCGAGGCCGATATTCATTCATTGGTGGAGGTTTGTTAACGCCCATGTCCCTCTTTGATTATTAACATATCCGATCTTTCTGAACTTCTCAATAAGTTTGGCAACAGTGTCGCTTGGAATATCTCTTCCCGGGAAGTGTCTCCAGTCGAATTCATTTATGATAGCTTCTTGATTTGGCCAGTAGAATGATCTCTATAGGGTTTCCTTTAAACATACATATTATTTCAGATATTCCCGTTGTATGGAGACTTTTAAATCATCCTTTAAGTTTAAGTCCATAAGAGCTTGGGGATATAATATAGGCTTAGGACATAAATATAAGAGTTTCTTTCAAAATTAACAACATTTAACACATAAGTATATTTTTTCCTGCCATTAATATGATTTATAAAAAAAGATAGCTCAAGAGTATCGACACTTTCCTCCAAAGATGCCGCTATAGCTAGCAGTTGGTAGGATACCGTACTCGAGGATAAAGATTCAAGGATTTGTGGAAGATAAATTAACGAGAAATATTGACTAAACCAAGGTTTAGATAATTTGTATATTTTTGGAAGGATGTTTGTTAGAACTCAAGTGTTTTTTTTTCATTTAAAAGAAGGCGATATTTTTGATGTAATTTGAATATTTGAGTATTGAATTTATTTTCTGAGAGTTAAAGAGTTGGAAGATGTTGGGTTTTTAAAGTTTTATTTTCTTAATTTTTCTGAAAGAGGTAATATTTCATACTGTGAAATGGTACGTTTAAGAAAAGGTTATTCTTCGGGTTATTTTATTTTGAGTTGTTTATCTATATATATACCCGCCTCGGTGGCGTAGTTGGCTAACGCGCTTGTCGTGTTGAGCTCGACTGCTGAGGACGGGGAGATCGAGGTTCGAATCTCGGTCGGGTGAACTGGGGGGGTGGGGTTCCTAAATGGTTTTCCACTCTCCCTCCACGCAAATGCGGGTTCACTTCCTCTAATTAAACCTTCCCAATTCCTAATCCATTAGAGTAATTAGTACTTAAAGCGGATAACCCGAACGGGTAGTAAGACGCGGTGCTAAATATTATTTATCTATATATTATATGTATACAATTAACTATATACTACGGCGGGGCAATACCGATGAGCTCTACACCGTTGCGGAAGCTAAACAGACTGACATATTATGCGACTGTTGGAGAGATAATTATTGACGTTGGCTTGTGGCTAATGCAGTCTACTCTATTTAACGCCAAAAAATCAGAGTGTAAATGTAGCGTAAAAAAAAGTCATAACACAGTCATGATTGAATTAAAATTAAAACAATTTGTGTTATCGATGCAAGGGACCACCCCATTAGAGACAAGTTAAGGGGATACCAAACTTTAAAATACATGAGCTATTAGCGCGATGGTCTTCCGTGATTAAAATAAAATGAAAAATATTTGTAATATCAACGCCAGCGAATGTACTTATAGTGAACTCAGAATTGAATTTAGTTACTTCATACACCTTGAAATACCTTATGTTAAAGTCAAGACAATATCGTACTCATAACTGTGCTAGTATCAGTGTAGTATTATATTCATTAGTACTATTATCTATATTTGAAATTAATTGATCAATCTACTTTCACACTCGGGTGGTTGGTTATATATTATGGTGTTGTGACCTCAACTGAGCACTGTAAAACCTCAACTCTTTTTGGTAAATGTATACCGAGAGGTTTTTTTTGTAGCACCGCGTCTTACTACCTGTTCAGGTTATACGCATAAGTACTAATTACACTAAGAAATTAGAGATAAGGAATGTTGAATTCAAAGGAAATGTACTTGAATTTGCGTGGAGGTAAAATGTAAAACCATTTAAGAAACTGCGCTCAGTACACTCAGATTAGATTCAACCTCCCCGTCATCGGTAATCTGGTTTATTTATAGAATGACACCCTAGATGCCGTGTCACTACCATCTGTTAGGATCATATTAAATATACATAAATTTCATTTTTATAAACATACTTTTCTTAATAATTTCCTTCTATTGGTTAATGTGGGAGTGCATGTGAGTTGTTTTTTTTGTATCACAGCGTCTTACTACCCGTTTGGGTTTGACGATTATGTACTAACTACGCTACTGTGTTAAGGACGGGAAAAGTTGAACTTTAGAGGGATTGTAGTCGACCTCTATATTTTTGGGGTAAAGTGCTTGTCTCAGGCCCCGATGCTCTTGGGTTTAAGCCCAGCTAGGGTTGGCGTGATTTTCTTGAGAGATAAATATCCTTAGCACAACTTCCTTTGGAGGGGAAGTAAAGTCATTGGTATCATGTCAATTGTAGCACGTAAGAGAATCCTGGAAGGTATATGAAAATACCTTTCTCGTGAAATTGGTAGGCCCTTTCACTCAGCTGATAGAAATTCTCGTGTGCTGATATAATCATTCGGTTCAGAAAGTGCACATAAATACCCTATAAAAATCAAATAAATAAAGGTAATGTATCCGCAGTGGCGTTGAAATGGAGTGGAAAATTATTTAGGAAAAAATATACTTATTAGACCTGTCCGGGATCCGAACACCAATCTGCCCACCATTTGCAGTTTAGTTTATTGCGAGAGTGATGCCATAGACTATGCGGCCACTTAAGTAGGCTATATGTAACTAACTTGAAATAATAAAATTCCATTATTTCACTGCTACTATCATAAAAGAGTCACTGTTTAGGTTGCACTAGGCAGTGGCCTGCTGTGAAATCAATTGCCGCGGTCATTCAGCCTTTGACCTGGCGATCAATATCTCCCCCTCTTCCCTTCTGAACTTCCTATTTTGTGTCTCGTTAAACGCATGAAGACGTCACCAGAGCTCTGAATGATTGATTGTCTACCCGGGATGTGAGATGGGTGTCACTTCACTAACTATAGACATAATTAGCCAACACCTCAACCCGATTTCTAGATCTAAGACTGAGCTATCAAAGGTTCTCTTCATAAGGTCTAGTTCAACTAATTTCTGAAATCACTGCGCATGGAAACATGAATTCATTATATAAACTTGATACGCTCTAGTGCTTGTACTCGCTAGTGACTGCAAGATTATGCCACTACGATTGTCGCAACCAGCTCCTCCAGTTGACTAGACTTCCGATGACGGTGAAATTTATGTTTCAAATCTCGGTCAGGTGTAATGATGGTGGTTTTTCCAAAATGGTTTTCCACTCTCCCTCCATGAAAATTCTGGTACACTTCATCTAAATATAGCCTTCCTAATCTCGTTAACCATTAGTGTAATTATTACATAATTGTATAGCCCAAACAGGTAGTAAGATGCGGTATTAAAAAAAAACCACACCTCCAGTAAAACATCTAAATGACACGTCGTATGTAAAGTATTTCAGGCTCTTGACACGAGCAAAGGGTGTTTGGGGGTGAACCTGTAGTGCCCGCACCACGTGATAGGGATGGTAAAACTTGACCGCGTCGAAATTCAAACCCTCTAACCCTCCATCTATAGTTGACGTGTGAATATATTAACGTAGATATAATAATAAAAATGTATTTCGAATGGGATTTGTGAGTATCTTCCTGAGGAAATGTCATCATTAATGGAAATTATTTTACAGTAATGTTTATTTTCAAATATTACCACCGACAGTTTTTGGTCCATATATGTTTTTATACAACACTTGATATCAATGTGGGTCTGGAATTATCTGATGCAATAATATAAGATGAGTATAGTGAATTTTAAAAGTATTAATTAGTATTTTCCTGGAAAGAGGAAGGGTGAAAATAACATTAATTTGGGACTAATAAATCCCGCTCTAATTGATGTTGACGGGCTTGTATCGCTCCGACGGCCACCGTGTGAATAGTAACTAGTGATAACCCCTACGCCAACCCCACCAGTTGACCATTACTGTTTGCGAGAAGTGTATCTAGTGTTTTGTATATGATTGTTTAAATTTTAAATATAATCGTTAGATTATTTCCATACATTATTTCATTTGTTCCTTCATTCATAATATTACTCCAGATTTACTTATAAACAATTTTATTTGAAATGTTTACAAAAGCATGAAGATCTAGATTATCTTAGAAATAATATTTCGTTTGACTGCGGTTTTGAAAGCAGCCAACCCAGTCAAGTCCCTCACTGTGAGAGGGGGGGCGCATTCCACGCTCATGACGCTGCGACTGGGAATGAACGGAAACAAGATTCAGATTTGTGAATAGGGATGCTTATAAGGGTAGAGCTAGAAGCGTATTTGCACTATAGGCCCACTAGGCACGGGCCTAAGGCCGGTGGCGTTAGGGGGTGGCACATTTTGGATAACATTATTTTTATTTTCATATTTTGTTTTTAATAATTACGTTTACAAATTATTGACTGATATTATTGAAATAGTTAAAGTTAAAGTCAGAACGACAAAATGTATTTTTAAATAACTGTACTTTGCGATTACTTTGTAACTGACGTCAGTCTCTTCTTTATAATGTTAACTCTGTAGGGCATGTACATGACAGATTTTCTTTCGTTGAAATCTTTTCTCGAATACTAACTTCCGCCCCCCCTCCCCCCTTTTTCCAATAATTCTTATTCCGAATCCTCCTGAAACCCTTGTATAAAAATGAGGGGGAAAGGGGGCGCGCATATTATATACTAATTGTGCCTAGGGGTGCAAAATTTTTAAATCCGCCACTGGGTGGAGCTTTTAGCATTTGTGTTAAACTTATGTTGATTTTGATTAGGTTAAAATTGGTTCCTAAGGAATGTCGTGAGGAAGTCTGTGATATCTTGTGTAGGAGACTGAGGGAGTGAGGTGTCCGTCGTGTAGCCCTAACCACTTCAGTTTGTCAAAGTATTTAAGTACGTGGTACCCGCCTCGGTGGCGTAGTTGGCTAACGCGCTAGTCGTGTTGAGCTCGACTACTGAGGACGGGGAGATCGAGGTTCGAATCTCGGTCGGGTGAACTGGGGGTGGTTTTTCCTAAATGGTTTTCCAGTCTCCCTCCACGCAAATGCGGGTTCACTTCTTTAAATTCAATCTTCCCAATTCCTAATCCATTAGCGTAATTAGTACTTAAAGCGTATAACCCAAACGGGTAGTAAGACGCGGTGCTAAATATTATTATTATTATTTTTATTTTAAGTACGTGGTGTTGGTACTTAAGATTGTAAATAAATCGACTGCATGTATTCTGTAGTCGCTGTAGTCTTTGTGCAAGCTCTTCAGTTCACTATAAACAATTCCACAGTAATCGAAGTATGATAATATCAAACTTTGGACGAGCATAACTTTGAAAGAGAAAGAAAGTGTTTGCCCTTTCTTAGGGTATGCAGAGCACCGTAGGTTTTATGACAGGTTTTAGTAATTTGATTTATCCAGGTGAGATTTGCATTCATTAGTATACCTAGATACTTAGTTTGTGCACTAAATGGTATAACACTGTTATTAATTAAAATACTGGGAAGAGTGGGGCTAGAGCTATTTACTTTTGACAAGAGCCTTGATGTCTCATTAAGCATTGATTGCGAGTTAGTGGGGTTAAGCTGGAGCCCGTTACATTGTGACCAGAAAGAGATTGCTCTCAAGTCCGCTTTAACTTTATCTATAGTTGCAGGTAAGTTCACAGTAATTTCAGAAAGGTATATTTGTAAATCATCTGCGTAGAGGTGATACTTACAGTATGTAAGCGAGGAAGGTAAGTAATTAATGAATAAAGATAACAAAAGTGGCCCAAGTACAGAGCCTTGTGGTACATCAGCTTTAACAAGGTGCCAGGTAGAGTAAACATTATTTGAAACTGCCCTTCGCATTTAACCGAAAGTATAAGAACGTACCCAACGAACACAGGTAGGTGAGAAAGCAAAGTAACAATTTTTTTTAAGTATGTCAAAGTCTACACTATTAAATGCTTTGCTGAAATCAATAACTAGTGTTGCTGCAAGTCGCTCGTCCATCGCAAGCCGTATTTCATCATTTACCTTAATGAGAGCAGAGCATGTGCCATGGGCAGGCCGGAAGCCAGATCGGCAATTAGTAAGTAGGTGGTTATTGTGTACATGTTTATAACTCTGTCTCTTTACAATATTCTTCAAGGACTTGGAAAGAGATGGCAATATACTGATTGGTCGGTAATCATCAACACATTTAGGCCGTGACTTTTTGAGAAAGGGTATTACTTGAGCTAACTTCCATATAGAAGAAAACTGCCCAGTCATTAATGAGTGAATTAACATATCTGTTAAAGTTGGGAGCACAACTCCTATTATTTTTTGTACAAATAATATGGGTACTTTATCAAAAACTACTGTTTTTGATTTAATGCGCATAATATAATTATAAACCTCTTCAGAAAGATCAGACTTCACCTCACTTGCTATGGATCATGAAATTCTGTTAGTTGTGGTAGTTTTTGTATCGTCATTTAAAACAACAGGTAGGCGCTCGCAGTGATCATTGAGATCATTAGGTGTCATTTCCGAAGTAGAATGATTTAATTGTTTATTATTAATACTAAGTATATATTTTAGAAGAGGAGTGGCCACCAGAAATCCTCATCGAGTGCTTCATCTTTGCTTTACGCACTTCCTGACTACATTTTTTACGCAGTTGTCTATACAGTTCAAAGCGCTCAGCAACAAATGTTAGTTTATTCTTAGAGTTACGCCTGAATTTAGCATATGCTCCATCACGTCTCTTCAGTAATGTCAGTGAGTCTTTCGTCATCCAGGAGGATGGAGGTCTGGTCACTCGTTTGGTCTTGATGGGGCCATGTTTATTGCACAGCTGCATTACCATGGCGTTGAAAAGTTCAAGTGTGTCATTGATGTTGATACACTTACTAATCAAGTGCCATGGCGTTGAAAAGTTCAAGTGTGTCATTGATGTTGATACAGCTACTAACCAAGTGCCATGGCGTTGAAAAGTTCAAGTGTATCATTGATGTTGATACACTTACTAATCAAGTGCCATGGCGTTGAAAAGTTCAAGTGTGTCATTGATGTTGATACAGCTACTAACCAAGTGCCATGGCGTTGAAAAGTTCAAGTGTATCATTGATGTTGATACAGCTACTAACCAAGTGCCATGGCGTTGAAAAGTTCAAGTGTGTCATTGATGTTGATACACTTACTAATCAAGTGCCATGGCGTTGAAAAGTTCAAGTGTGTAATTGATGTTGATATACCTACTAACCAAGTGCCATGGCGTTGAAAAGTTCAAGTGTGTAATTGATGTTGATACACTTACTAACCAAGTGCCATGGCGTTGAAAAGTTCAAGTGTGTCATTGATGTTGATACACTTACTAACCAAGTGCCATGGCGTTGAAAAGTTCAAGTGTGTAATTGATGTTGATACACCTACTAACCAAGTGCCATGGCGTTGAAAA
>CABEEJ010009466.1:0-18398 GCA_901482245.1 Timema douglasi
GTCGCAGTGTCTATCACAGGCCAGGCCACCTCAACTCTCCACAACTGGCAGCCTACTCTTGGTTGTGGCGTTCACCACCAGGGGCACTCCTTCAGTCGACACTTTGGAGCATATGAACAATGAGCTTCTCCACTCAAATGTTGACTTGTTATGGGATTGTTCACAGGCCCAAGCATTTGAAAACCTAAAGATAGCCAAAGAAAAGCTACCTATTCTTGCTTTATATAAGTGCAATAATGACACTATTTTGTCAGCTGACGCATCATCCTATGGCCTTGGTGCAGTTTTAATAAAACGCCAAGATAATGGATTTCTAAGACCTGTTAGTTATGCTTCTTGAACTCTCAGTGAAGCTGAGAGAAAGTAGACACAAATTGAGAAGGAGGGACTGGCTCTATGTTCGCTAGACCTTTTGTGAAGGTGCTGTGAATATTAATTTAAGTAGAATAATATGATAAAAAAAACTTTGTTCCTGACCTCAAATAAATGTATAAATAATATTGGCCTACATTACTGTGGTTAACTTGAGCTCTCATCCAAGTAAATTAAGGTTGTGAATGTATTATGGCAGCAGTGTAAGACAAAAGATCAGTCAAACATTATGAAATTAACTCAAAAAAATGGTGAGGGTTTTATTCTATATTTAACTTTGAGAAAAGGATTTCACTTTCATACATAAAATTATTTTTATAATAAATAAATAAATTAAATGTGTTAAGTTTTTATTGTAACTTGTTTTTTAATCCCATTACTAGCCCATTAATTTTCAATTGCAACAAATAAATTGGAAATAGCTACTATTGTAGTAATTAAATATTTTGATAAAAATTAAGAGCACAATTTATGGAAATTGGCTGCCACTGGTTATGTAAGTGAAAAAAAGGTTGGGAACCACTGCTCTAAGCCATCACTGTACTAAGGGTGGGTTTTCAGTCTATCTTGACACATACGGGTACATTTCATAACTCCTACCTTCCTCATCCCTTCATCATTTGTGTAACTAAATGGGGATAGCCTTAACAGGTAGTAAGGCACACACAAAAAAGTACATATTGTATTTAAATTAATCAAAAATTTCAAAGTTTCATCAATATTTAAAAATTTATTTTAATTAAGAAACAATTCCATATTTTATACCTGTTGAACAACTTGTGTTTTCGTTTACTTTCATTTTATTAATAATAAACCACTAACTTTAGTGCAGTACAGTACAATTTCATATGAAGAATCTTATATGATTGCTAGAAAAGTTACTTTCATACATTCATACGTCAAGTCATGTGGTTTGCAGCTTCCAATTTTGATGGATCTTATAATTACCTATAAAATTACAATACTAATATAATTATGGCTATCCTTAAGGATATTTGAGATTCAAGGATCCTAGAAAATTTCAGATTTGAGATTGATATCTTTAAAACATATATATATATTTTCCAATTGTTCAAGTGACATTTATTTTAGAGCTCCACTACTGCTTATTGATGGTTCAGAAACAATTATAACTCTAGGATGAACTTAAGCAACTCACATACCGGAAAGTCAGCACTTAACTGAATGTATGAATGTTATAATGAATGGATTATGAGAAATAATGTTAACATTTAGTTACTAAATATTATTATTTTCACGTTTTGAGGTACTTACATTATGTTACACATGGAACTTTTTTCATTTCAAACTGAAAATTATTTCAACTAAACAATTATGCTGTTCATAATAATTTCTCAGATGGAGCATTTTGTATTTATTTACATTTTACACTCCCCTGCACGATTTGTAAGTATAATGTTGTTGAAGCCATATATTATGTCAGCTCATGCACTATATCAGCTTCTAATTGCTTCTCTGCTGATGGAGTCTTTGTCTTTTTTATTTTTAACAGACAAGTTTTGTTGTAATCACATCTCACTACCCACCTGGGTAATATACATATGAACTAATTACGCTAATATGTTAAGAATGATTAAGGTTGGATTCATATTATTTATTTATTACTGCCATCTAAATTCTTTAAATATTGTGATTTATTGTTTAATCATATTAATATTTTTTCTTCTTGAAAATATGTACAGGGATGAATTTGCCCTGTCTATCTTTCCCCTCACATATTTGTCACTTAGCTCTTAGTTTAAATAATTGGAAAGCAAAATATTACCTACCACTTATGATGATATTGTTAAGAAATATTAAGTATAATACTCCCCTTGATTCAATCTAAAACCATAACTATCTATGTCCAGTGGTTTCAAGGGATAAAAAGGGTTAGGATGGGCTCAAGGGTCATAAACAACAATTTCCTCTGAATTATGGCAGTCTTACCTTGATCGATACCACTATGGCCCTCTATCTTATAGGGTTTACCTGACTCGGTGGCCGCATTGTCTTAAGACATCACTATCACAATATACTAGACTGCCAATGACAGGGAGATTGGGTGTACTGAGGATGGTTTTTCCTAAATAGTTTTCCGCTCTCCATCCACGTAAATATGGGTACACTTCTTCTAAAATTCAGTCTTCCTCATCACTAACTCAGTTGCGTAACTAGTACATATGCATATAACCTCAACAGGTAGTAGGGCACGGTGCTAAAACAAATAGAGTTATATAATTCTAAACAAGTGAGAGGAGCACAGCTTAAGAGATTGAAGGGGGAAGAATGGTAGAAGGACAAAGGGAGATGGAGGAATTTTACTAAACAGACTTGACCACATGCTGGAAACAGTTCATGATGATGTTGATGATGAATTCTAAACAACGTACGATACCTAAGATATAGTCAAATTTTAAGTGAGTTGTTGTATCTTTTTGTGCAGCTCATTTCCCTGGTACTTGCAAGGGTGAGGTTCGATGGATGTTCCAGCACCTAGATCTAGACGCAGACGAGCTTCTTTCTCTGCAGGAATTGTACGACCTTGAACATGACCAGAGCGAGAAGTGTATCAAACCTTTCTTGGACGCTTGCGACACAGACAGAGACATCTTTGTCTCTCCTCGAGAGTGGTGCCACTGCTTTGAGAAGACAGATCGGCCTTGTGCAGCTGTCAAGAGGAGGATAAGTCCAGAACAACTAGGTGTGTTACATGACTGTTTTGAGTACTTTCAAGTGAGCTTAGTTAATCAATAACAATATGTTGATATGATAAATACGTGAAACGATTAATTTGAATTGTTTGTCAAATAGTTAAAATCATTTGGTAGACCTCATTTTTTAACAACTTTGGGGATATTTTTTGGGCATAATGAATATCGTAAAAACAATATGACATTAAAACAAATATATATTATATTGTTTTAAATATGAAATCCATTTTAAACGTTTTGTATGTTTACATCATCAAATGGTTACATACTTTAAACCCTTGTATGTTTTGTTTTGCGTCAATTTAAACACATTCCACCAGATATAATGAAAATAAATTATAGATAATCTATATTATTGTGTTAGAATTAGGAGGGATAGCCAGCACACTTATCTTAATGATACTGGAGTAGAAATTGTTTGAGATCTATCTAAACAATTTCTACTCCAGTACCACTAAGGTAAGTTTGCTGGCTATTTCTACTAATTTTAACCAAGATTTAGCCAAGTGATCTATTCCAAATACATATTTTTACATCCATTACTGTTTCCAGCCTATGGCCTGGGTCAATTTTTTATTCAAGCCACATGTTTTCCACTATCTACTGGCTAGGCCTGTTGTAGCTTCATATGCCTTATTATAGTAGCATAAAATATATTGGCGGGGGGAGGGTAGAGGGCAGTGTTTTTCTCAACTCTAAGCATTTCGAAATTAAAAAAATTCCCAAGGGAAACGTTGGGGCCGAGGGGTGGGGGCAGGAGGCTCCCAGAATTTAAAAAAAATGATAATCAAGCCTTGAGCCGAGCTATTAGGCAATTGTATTTTTAAATTTATTTATTTATTTGTTCATAATGGATTTTTAAAGATCCAAGGCTTTTTCAGTTTACAAGGAAATAACTTGAATTATCATTTATTTCAGTTTACCTGCATCTGAGCTAAATACCCATTTGGGATTAAATATATTTATATAGATTTGGAGATATTGTTTAAATCGTGTATTTTGGATTAAAAAATATAATTGACTTTATTACATCGGTTTCCAACATTTTGTAGTTTATAACTACAACTTTTCTCTCTGCGGCCATTGGACCCTTTGATAACTTAAAAGTGTTCAAATCCTAGTATTTAAGTTTTTTCACTGTGTATTACTACCAGTCTGGACTATCTACAGTCAACTACACCAGTGGGATAGGTAAAATTTAGAGGAAATATACCCTTATTTGCTTGGAGGGATATTAGGATAAACTGCCCCTTGTCATAATTAAAATCCTTACTTTACCTTCACTAACAAACCAAACTACTAAAAGAGCGTGACATTAAACCCGCATGTCCACTAATGCTTGCTTTAATTATTATAATTGCTTATAATAATGATTATATGCGACTAATATGTAGTAAAAGAGAATCAACTAGCCCGGGATTGGGGGATGATTTTATATTATGCTAGTAGCATTAAAAGGCTGCCACAGTAAACCATGTCACCAAGAAGAAGTTATTGGAATGAAATAGCCAAAAGGAACCTAAGCAGTTACTAGGTCGTTTTTAGCACTTCAAATACTTACGTTGCTATTAATGTTAGGCATCTTACTATAATCATTAAAATCCTTGAAAAAGTAAATATAAAGCTAAAATCGCTATATTGTGACCCCAAACAAAACACGGTGTAACCCCTAGGTTAGAAACTGCTGTTTTATTACTACACACTTGGAAGCAATATTTAAATAGTAAGCTCCCTGAGCTTTATAACTTGCTCGTCACTTTATCAAAAAATTAGCAATTTGGCCATGTATATTTAAAAACATTTTCAACTGTAAAATAAAACAATAAGAAATTGAAGTTTATCGATATTTTTACATTAGTATTGATACCTGCCTACCAATGTCATGCTTCATAACCTCATGGAAGTTGCACTAAAATGTTAATATTGATACGTGAATAAACTATTCAAAACTTATTGTAATCTAGTGCGTGAGGGTGAAGGAGCTTTCCCTGACATTTTATTATATAACATAATGGCAAATTAGAATTAAGCACTATAAACAACATGGTTATAAGAAATTTCATGCAAATCAAACATTAAATAATGAATTTAAAAATATATCCCAAATATGAAAATGTTAAAAGGTAAAAAAAAGCTTATTTTTTGTTTAATGTGATCTACTTAATCAAATGAAAAATTATAAGAGTTGTAACAATGTAACACAGCCCTATCACTCCTCTTCCTTCATTGTTGCTTTGAGCCTATTTAAATTGCTTTCATGAAAGCCTTTATTAATAAATAATTAAATAAGATATATCAGTTCAATTCAAACCACTATGGATACTTGCTAGAAATATTATTCTGTATTTCAGAATTCAAACATTAACGCTAACCTCAATGTCCTCATTTCATCAGTCAGAGCTTTCGATAAGAAAACAATAAAATGTTGCATAACATTCACGGCATTTATACCTTCAAAATTTAATAAAGCCTTAATTAAGGCATTGGTTGTACAACATAATAATATGATAATTTTAATTATAAAACTACGACAGTCTAGCAGCCACAAAAGTCACAACTAAAAACACTAAACCATAAAAAAAGCATTGTCTGACAATACTGCCATTTCAAGCATAAATGACTGTGAAATTTTGCTGTTGGGTGGCTCATGTTCCATTATGATTCGTTTCCATACTGAATTCGACATACACTGGCTGGCTGTTGTGTCTGCCTACTGACAATGGCGCTACTAGACTACTTGATTAACTAAGCTTTCTACAATTTACTACAAAAGGAATATCCTTTCAATGTTTGATGACTTTTGAAGTTGGGATTTTTTTGTAGAGTAGGGATCAATAGTTGAGAAATCTCAAATTTGTCTGTACAGGTCTATGGTTAAGGACTTTAATAATAGAAAGTAATGGGATACAGAATAAGCCTAGAATTTCCCAACTCCAGATTTCAAATTTCACAAAATTCCCAACTTTCAAGCTTTTAACCAACATTGGGGGGCGGGCGGATGGGTGGGGGTGGCGAGGGGAGCACTCTCCAAACCCCTTCCAACCCCAGGCTCCAGGACTTTTTTGGTGGTACCTACCTGACAGCTAGCAAAGTAGCCAGATCAAACCATGTGATCTGCAAAAACATGTTTAACAGCTGTCACTTTTAATATTTGTTATGAAACGGCTTATACCTTTATTAAGTGTTATCCAATGGGGAGTTGCAAGAACTTTGCTGTCCTCTCCATCGTCTAATAAATAAATAAATAAATACACTGTAGGACCTACTGACAAATAAAAAGCTATTTTAATAATAATAAAAAAAGTCACTTCTCTTAAACAGTTAGCTAGGTCTCTTATAAAACTACATTAACTTATCACTTGAAGTCTTAGCCTAGTTTTAATTTATTGAACACTGAAAAGACTCGTTAATTTCTTTAGTACACTTCAATTTCAGAGTTTTTTTTTAATAAAATAAAATACCAAAACTTGAGCATAGCATAGTGATAAGCACAACACAATCTTGGGGTTAAAATATATTTTTTCTATTCTTAATACATAGACTTGAATTATCAAAAAACATATATTATATTAATCACTGAGAAACATTTGCTATTTTTTTTATCATACGATTCAATATTATATTGGAAAATAAATATTTAAATATCACTTAAAAACCTTTTATTTTCCAAGGATTACATGATCACACACTGAACTAATCATCACAAAAGAACACATGGTTTACTAAGTAGCAAAATAAATATTCACAAAAGACACTGTAGGCTTATTATAAAATAATTAATAAAACTATTAACATTAACTTAGATAGACTTAAAAAAAAAGGCAACCAATAANCCAATAAATTTTTTTGTGGTAGTCAACTAGTAGACCCATACATGCGGTTTTATTATGTTTTATATGTTAATTACCTGCCTCGGTGGCGTAGTTGGCTAACATGCTAGTCGTGTTAAGCTCGACTGCTGAGGACGGGAAGATCGAGGTTCGAATCTCGGTCGGGTGAACTGGGGGTGGTTTTTCTTAAATGGTTTTCCACTCTCCTCCACGCAAATGAGGGTTCACTTCCTCTAATTAAACCTTCCCAATTCCTAATCCATTAGCGTAGTTCGTACTTAAAGCGTATAACCCAAACGGGTAGTAAGACGCGGTGCTAAATATTATTATTATATGTTAATTCAATTTTATAATGTCTATTTAGAATTGTTATATTCTGCTTATAAGAATAACCGTTTGGCAGTTATTTTTCTTTTGAAAGTAGCTAGCACTTGCTGTTTAGTAAAAATTAATTATCAAAAACAAAAGCTCGTTAAAAGTGGCCTTACTTTCAAATAAACATATGGTGCACTGAAATGGAACGGTACTGACAGTTTATGATGTAAGTGATCCTCGACTGGTATTAATAATCGTGTTTAGAAAATATAAACTTTATCTTACTACACAAACATTTCTTATGTCTTTTTCTCTTTATTATCACACACTATTTATTTATGCTAAAGATATGCAGGTCCAGAAATGAAAATATAAAATAACGGAATATAATACCATTAAATATATAATTTCATGCACTATTTAACCTGTAGCTGCCAATACAATTAAAACAAAAACTAAAATGGATTTATTAAACTACTTTTTCTTTAATTCAATTATGGAATATATAATTCTTCGTAAATACTTAGCAAATAATGATTTCCAAATATGTTGACAACAGTAACTTTCAATCAATGTTTGCATCATTGTCAGCTTCTGCTTACTTCTGCTGGCTGTCAGGCACCACTAAAGAACTCGTGGATATACTTTAACTTAAGACTAGGACAGGCACAACATACAGTCCTCAGCCATTATTGATCAATGTGAAAGGGTAAACACATATATTTTTATCAATTATAGATTTTTCTGACATGCCGGTAATCGAACCCGGGACGATTATCTAAGTAGGTAGACATGCTACAGACTTAGGTAAGTTGTTGGACTGTGTTAGTAAATATAAAATGCCATAATTTTTTAGATGATATTGTTTTAATATGGATAAAATTTCATAATGTATAAAACGAATTTCTTAGGCTTTTTTATTGTGCTAATTGGTACTAAGACAAATACTATGGAAATACACATAAAATGCAAACATAATTTATAGAGAAAAAAGAAAAAAAAAAAAAAATTAAATCAGGAACTACGACCTCAGTCCTCTGAAAAATCCTGCAATGATGGTTTAACAAATTTTATGGTGGAATCATCCAAAATGAGTATTGTTTTTATTACTGTAGAATTTCGGTTGGTTGAAACACCTTTAGTTTTTTAGTCGAGTTGATATTGTATATGTATATTTATGGAATAAATGAAAAATTGTCTTATTATTGAAATTCTTATTGCAGTAAATTCAAATCATTTAAATTTATATAGTAATTTGGGAAAACAATGTTGAATTTATTTCACTCTGATTTATTTATTACATATTGCATACATGTTTGATATTTTTTTTTGTTTCATAAAACATTTTTCTGAATAAATGTTTATTTTTACCAACTCAACTCGAACTTACAAACTATCCAAAATTTTGGCTATCTAAAATTGAGTATGCCTCCTTTGTAGTGATACAATACACTGGGAGAACTAACAGCAAGCATTGTCTAAAAAAATGAGCCACAGTAAATAAGGGTAATTCACCAACTCTTTTAAAATGCCCCATTAACAACACCCTTGCACTGACCAACTTATACCAACACTCCATTTCCTCCCGACCTGCCTCGTTGAAATTCCAACACCCGATGACGTGGCCGCACCTCAGTATCAACGCGGACCAAACCATTGTTTGCTAGCCTTATGGAAAATTTTATAGGCTTATAGACAGTATGACACAATTTACCTGCACAGAAAATATTTATTACTTTTGTCTGGATGTTGATAAGGCACTTCATGTTTGGCCACATTGAACACCATGGAGAGTACTAGCCATACCTCCCTTACCACGTTATTCCTCTTATTCCTCCCTTTCTTTAATTTCCTGCCTTTCCTTCTTTGGGGCCAATATAGTATAAATACAACAGGTGTGGCAATTTAAAAAATATTTTTAGCAAGACACTACACATTGGAAGTACGAACTTGATAGCAGGAAAATATTAAAATATAAGCAAAATTATACATTTTGGACTTAAATATTTTGTTTTGTCAAAATTCAGTTTCAACCTTATTTATTAATATCACTGTGTGCATAATTGTAAATTATTATTTGAAACTTTATAGATTTTGGGAAGCGGTGAGAATACCAATCACCTTAACAAATCCAAAGGATCAATTCTGGGATATTGGAATAGTGAATGTTAACTTACTATCTTTGCATTTAAAAATAAACAGATAATCTTTCTATCTATTTGAAGGCTTTTGTACATACTTGTATGGTAATGTTCGCTTCATTGAATAGGTATTGCCAATTTTAATGTCAGGGATTAGTCATTTGTAAATAATAAATATTTATACTTTATATATAAAGGAAAAATTGTGGTAAACGGCTATATTAAATTAAACAATGAAAAGAGGATAGAAGGGCAATAAACAGACAACCTGACAGTATCTAGGTGACCATAATCAACCTCTGGCCATGCTGCCCTAGTCAAGTCTGTATTTTACTCTCTTCTGTTGAAGAAGGGGACTGATGTACTCAGATAATTAGATAGGTGTTTTGTTGTGAACTTTTAGAGGCCTACAATTTTCTGGTGAGAGTGAAGGCCTTGCCTTTATATTGTTTTTTTACTGCTTAATCTATATGTATTAAATACCTTTTGTAATTTTTTTTAACTCCTATGAGGTTTTTCTTAATCTGCTTAAGGAATTGACTTTTGATTTATCCGAGAATGTGAAATATTGATGCGATCATTAATTTTGTGCATTTTTTCTTCACGTTATATGAGTGCAATAAATCTCTTGGGAGCGTGCTCTTTTAATGGAGTAATCATCTTATTCAGAACTATTATAGATGGCTGTTAATTGTGATTTCTAATAGATTATGGTTTATAATAGCTTATTATTGTCAATTCATGGCCATGGAAAAAAAGATGGCTAATAGTTGTTAATACTTACATTTAATATCTAATGGTTTTGGCTTGTAGGCATATTTGATAGTTTATGTATTATTAAATAATTTAAACTTTAAATAATCTAATTATTATATACTAAATAGTTTGCGTGATTGGTTATATTATATTCAAATTTATGTTGAAGCCTCCTTTAACAAATTACGAGACGTAGAGGGTCTTGAATACTTCTTAGAGTTGTTAAATCATTTTTTTGTTTATTGTTACCTCCGCCTTTTGTTCCTTATAAATGTGGGCCTGAGATCTGTCAGGATGTGCTATGGCCAAGGTTAAAGGGGAGATGATACTGTATACTTGTGTGTGTTAGTGATTGATGCTAGACTTAGGTTTTAAAGAGGTTTATTAGAACTACTATGTCTATTACAAATGTGATGTTGATAGTGATATAAGAATGAAAGAACTTAAAGAATACTCGGAAGTGTGTGACAAAACGAGGTGTTGCTAGGAATACCCAATGGTATCTCTGACTCCTAGGTGAGCCTTACACAGTTCCCAAAACGATAGCCCCTAAACAAGTACTAATCAACCGGCAACATAGCCCATGTAGTCCCGAATCGGGCAAAGTGACCCCTAGACTTTGGTGTTGTTTAGCCAGCCATGATGACTGAATCCCCTACATTTTATCCTGGCCCCTGGTCTAGTTTCTGACTAAGGAATGTTGACAATGTTTTTGTGGTCAGCTCCAATATTCTATTTGTTTACAGGTTAATAAAGACAACCTGCAACCCTCGTTTTGTCATTCACAACTCATAATATACAATTTTACACAAACATGCCTCCCGATTTAGATCATGTGGTTACATTACCTGGGGTCTATTTTAAGAGAGTCAAACACGTTTTTGAATCTCTTAACTCCCTCCCCGCTGTTTGGAATAAAAATAATTTTCTTCTTGTTTATTTAAACTTTGTAATTCTTAAACCTTATGACTCAACACTTGTCATAGTGTCAGCTAAACTGATTGGCAATGTCATGCTGACACTAGACAAACTAGCTGAATCAGCTTTCTGCCCCTGGTATTGCTTGTTTACTTTCTTGAACACATTAAATGAAGCTATAATAACACACAAAATTACCACCCTCGGAATAACATAACTCAAAACAAGTAAATTGTTAATGTGTCTTTCTGCAACTTGGGTTTTAGCTTGGCTAATCAACTTATCAATGTCTACTGTGGAATTGCTATGAACCACATAATTGTCCAATTCCTCATGTAAATATGTGGAATAATCCAAATAATAAAAATTACTACCGTCACTCCAAACCACATTCCTTAACGCTGGGAATTGCATAGCGTTGCACTGGCTATAAACCTTTAACCTGCCCTGATCAATGTCAAGAAACTTAAAATGCCTTCCTATCAAGTAACAATCTGAGGCATTTACAATCCTCCCTGTACAAGCTAAAGTTTTGGTTATCGAAGGAGTTGAACTTACACTTTCTTTACAAACAAAGGTGACCTCAGTATCTTCTGGTACATCATATAACCATCATACTGCTATTCATTTGAAAACAGGCCTATTAAGTCACTTATTTTTCTTTTACATGATCTAGTATTAACTTTAGACACAAACAAATGAAAATACAATTTGTTTTACTGCTATCCAACAACATTAAATTATTAGGGACAAATAACCAAATTCTCTCTTTTACACTCTAAAAAATAACTCTGATCAAGTGATCTGAAATACTTCCTGTTTTTATAGATTAAAACACCTCATCTAGGTCAAATTCTATATAAGTTCCCATCTTATTCCAAGCTACTGGAATAGTATGGATTTTATATTGTTCAAAAATTACTTCCCTGGTTAATAATGGTACATTAACAATTAATTGCAAACTCTCCCTTTTTTATTCGAATGCTATCCCTGAATCTGAGGTTTGAATAATAACAGTTTTTGGTTCTGTTAGAACTATTGTTCTTTCAGTCAGGAGTACTAAAATTACACCCCAAAAACATAGCTAATTTGTTTCTTCATCATCACAATCAACAACAACAATAACAAGATAATTAAACAAAAGTACAAGATATCAAACACAAGTAACGTTTTTTAATAACAGCAATGACAATGAAAACATTACCCTCAATTTATTTTTGTTTTTGTCTTTGCCTCTCAACCTTCAGAGGCTAGCACATTCCAAAGCTATATCACTGAATCAGCACTTCTCTCCCTCTCTCTCTCTTTCTCTCTCAGAGAAAAAAAGACAGCTTACACTCACTGCACTATTTCACCATCTGTTGATGAGGCTGTGATAAGCGTCTTCCTTGGTCTCCCTCATGGTCGTCCTTCCATATCTGTGGACAGAACTGGGCTAAACACAAAAAGTTTCAGCCTCCCTACATTAACTACTATTGGGCGATAAGGAAGCTGGATTCTCATGGTAACTTCACTCAGGACCTCCGAGATTTGATAAGAACCTGTGAACTTTGTCAAGAATTTCCTAACCTGGCTCTTCCTCAAAGTTGTCTTCATCAAATAGACCCAATCCCCGACATGGTATGTAGTTTATTTGGTTTTCCCATCAGGTTGTTTGTGCAATTAGTCTTTGTAGCTTGTCCTGGCAGTTTCATTCTTGTAGTTAAGTCCATTCTTCTTCTCCTTCAGTCCGGTCGAAATGTGAACCCTCCTTGACATTTCAAATGGATTCGCGTGACTCTGACTTTTTTCCTCACACATACTCAGTCAGCTATTTATATCATGAGCTTGGTACTCTCAAGTTGAATCATAGAATTTATTCTAGTCGTATGTGATTTTATACTTTGTTCCAAACAATATCTTGCTCCTCTCCTAAAATTGCCAAATTTTCTTCCTTTAGTGTAGTGAGCGATATGATGTTCCTATTTTCCACCGAAAATAAGAGCTTCCCTAGCGGTTCTCTTGACTCACAAATGGTTTTTTTTATCCTTGTAGTTCTTACGACTCTTCTTGTGGCTTCCCCTGGAACAGCAAGTCTTCAATTTGTTCTCTGCACGTTCTCATACAATGTTGTCTTCCAGTCATTTTATATTGTCTCTCTTTCCTTTATCAAATGCAACTCAGCTATTTTGTAGTTCCTGGGTATCTCAACCCCTGTACTCCCTAGGCCATTCTTAACTTCCGGGTATTCTGGGAAATTATGTGTCTGCACTGCACAATACTTGAATAAGTCCGGCATTTCCCATTTTGGAATGCAACCAGACAGGCTTTCCTAACCATCCCACAGCCACTCATAACCCCTAAGTTTCTCCGGCACTTTCACCACGATCCTTACAACTTTCCTTGCGCCTGGGCTCAGACACTCAGCAACAGTTAAGAATGTCTAGACTCAAACAGCCTTCATAGCACAGACAGGGTTATTCATTCCCTTTATAGCTATGCTTGTCCTTGTATTCTTTAGATAAATCTTTTATTGCCGAGTTTTTAGTCAGGAAGTCTAGGCCTAATATGCCATCATAACTTACATCTGTCTGATGTTTCACCACCTGAAATGTGACCCTGTAGGCTTTCTTACCTACCTCTAAATCAACCATAACTTCTCCCAAGTTATGCATTTTGTGACCTGATAAACCAGAAATCTCAAATCTTGCTTTTGATAACTTCATGGACGCCACACACTTTTGCCAAATTACCGAAACTTGTGCGACTAGGATAGGATATTTTCCCCTTAAAAAATACACACTAACATTATTTCCTGGTTTATTCATCCATTACTATTGTTACTTTCCATATTTGCGACAATGCTTACCTTTATCTATGGTGAAGTTTCCTATGCTACTATTTTCTTCCCTTTCTACATCTGACCCTCCAGATATTATTGATGCTTGACCTATCTTATCAAAAAACACCAAGATGATTTTGTCTTGTCTACTTTCCCATGGAACACTGAAATAGTGAGCAACAATGTAAAATTCCTAACCACTGGTATTGGTTCATTTCTACACTCATTCTTCTGAGCTGCTTCTAGCCTACCATTCTCTGCCTTAACTCTATCCACTTCCCCTGATAGTTTGTTAATAGCGGTTTGTAGGTCAACCTTCAATCCCCATAACTTCAACTAAAGGCATGATAATGGTGTCTAAGAATTCCTAACTTCACTCTTCACAGCTTCTTTCTGCAATTAATGATGCAACGCTGATGGATTGTACCCCCTTTCCACTGAGTCCTGGTACAGCATCCTCGTTCCTCTGACACGTACCACTCATTGCATGACGCGGTTGCTTTACACACCCTTTCACTCCCGAAACAGTTCTTATAATAGTAGTATTGTTTTTGATGTTACTATAAAAAAACACCTAAATCCCACTTAAATCCAACTTCTGACAAAACAAAATGTCACCACACTCTTTTTTTACTTATAAATGTGGGCCTGAAATTTGACAAAATGTGCTATGGCCAAGGTTAAAGAGGAGGTGATACTGTATATTTGTATAAGATTGTGATTGATGTTAGACTTAGGTTTTAAAGAGGTTTATTAGTACTACTATGTCTATTACAAATGTGATGTTGATAGTGATATAAGAATGAAAGAACTTAAATACTACTCGGAAGCATGTGACAAGACGAGGTGTTGCTAGAAATACCCAATGGCCTGTCAGACTCCTAGGTGATCCCTACACAGTTCTTGAACCCCGGTACCCAGTAGCTCTCAAAACAAGTACTCATAAACCGGCAACCTAGCCCATGTAGTCCCGAATCGGGCAGAGTGACCCCTAGACTTTGGTGTTGTTTAGTCAGCCATGATGACTGAATCCCCTACATTGTATCCTAGCCCCTCGCCTAGTTTCTGACTAAGGAATGCTGACAATGTTTTTGTGGTCAATATTCTATTTGTTTATAGGCTAATCAAAACAATTACACAAACACGCCTTCCAAATTAGGATGTGCATTTACATTATTTTATTTAAATGCTCAAATCTCTATTCTTGTTTAATTAATGTTTGTTCTTGAAAAATATATTAAATAACTGGTATATACTTTTTTGCATTTTTTGTTTGTTTGTTAAATCCTTCCATAATGATTATATTATTTTTTATCCTGACACTCTACCTACCCTTTGTCCAAATTTTTAAAATAGGGTTGCTTCACCTTTATTTTGGATAACTGAGGTTTTACTTTATTATTATTATTCTTATTATTATTATTATTATTATTATTATTGTGCACTTTCTAAAACCAATTTGTTGTGTTAGCAAATCACTTACAAACTAACTTATTACTAAGGAAAAAAAATAAAAAAATTAGCTTCGACTGTAACTTTATAGCCCCATTGGGAATCAAACCCAGGGCTCTTGCTTCAATATGCAAACAAACAAAAAATGCAAATGATAGGTTGTGATAGACTAAGGATGAAATAATTTGTTCAAAAGTCAATTTAATAAATAGTAAAACTTTTATTACTTGAGCAGGCATATGGGGTACTTCATGCCCCAACAATGAGTTTTTTTGTTTTTGTTTTTTAAATTGTAATGTAATGTTATTAGGTGTTTTGTCTTAAGACAGGTTCAGGGTCATTCCTTTTGTCACTGAACAAAGGCCGCCAATGTGCCCTGCGATCTGCCTCCTCCTTGAGCTCCCAGAATTCTCTTCTTCCCTCTACTTACAATTAATTAAATAAATGTAATTCCAACTACTACATTATACAGTCAAGGTCACATTGAAGAAATAGAAAAATAACCCGCTACTTGGGTGCTTGGCAGTGTTACCACACCAACTAATATGAGATTAGGGTACCGGTGCTTTCTCTCTTTTAATCTCAAAGTTGGCTACAAGTCAACCGGTTTAACTCCCGTCCTTCGCCTCAAAACTCTTTAAAATAATGTGGTCTCTCAAGTAGTTGGCTGATTGTTTACGCTGAGAAATAGAATTGAGGGTAGATCTACCAAGAGAACAAACACTTGCCTTTTCTATTTTCAAAAAATGTTTCTAAAACCTGAAAATATTTAACTATAAGTAGTATTTTTATTATTTTCAACAAAGATTTTGTAGGACTCTGACAACCCTATTAGCATCTATTAGAAACTCACGAGTTCCGGAGTAGAAATTTAAAATCTTGAAACTTATCATAAAAGAAATGTATAAGTTTGGCTCAATAATTTATTCAATAACCATCATCTTTGTTAGCTTATTTTGTTTTAAAATAGATTGGTTGCATTGCACAATTGTTACAAATTATTTAAAACTTGGATAAAATTGTTGTTGTTTTTTAAATCTTCCAAGTGAAATTGATTTTAGAGCTCTAATACTGCTTAGTGGTGGTTCAGAATCAATTATAATAAAAGATTAACTCAACAACCAGGCCCCAGACCAGTAATATAACACTTAACTGAATACCTTATATGGATTATAAAAAATAGTGTTTACATTTACTAGCGGCCGGGGCTCAATCCTTGGTCCCGGCAAAGATTTATCTGATAACTAAACCCTTCCTTCACCTCTGACAAGACATCTTGTGAATGTGGGGAATGCCAGGCCTTCAGCGTGGTTCGGATCCCACGTTAAACTGTAGGTCCTCCATTTCATCTCACAATCACCCTACCATTACACATTACCGTAAGTGCATATAACTTGAACGGGTAGTAAGACGCGGTGCTAATAATAATAATAATAATAATAATAATAATAATGTTTACATTTAGTGATTATTTTATATTATTCTATCAAATTTATATTTGCTCGTGTGTTCATAATTTTTTTTTTAAGATTTGAATTTGAGATTTGAAGGTAAATTGGAGATTCAAATTTGAAATTTGGATTAGTAAAATAGTTGATCCGACCCAACTCTAATAAAAACATAATATGAAAATGTAGCTCATCTGTTTGCTATTTACTACCACCATATGTATGTATACACTGCAGTTTTGAACCAAGTAATGCACACTTTACTCTTTTCATTGTTTAGTGGCTAACAACCAGTAAAATGCAGGTTATCATATGTGGGCATTTTAATTGAATGTATATTCGAAATATAAAGGCTGTTCCACAAAGTAGAAGTACATAAGTAATACTCATTCTGTCAATTGAAGTGATTCATTATTTAAAATAGTTGAAATGTGATTAATTTTAATTGAATGATTCCTAGCCAAAAGATTTAAATTGAATAAACATTCACCTCTTTTCAAACAAATTTCATAATAAAAGTGCCTAAGGTGTGCTGTTGTAAGCTTAAAAACAACTCCTAAGGAGATAAAACTGACAAAAGTGCCTTTAGCACAGAAAAAAATATTTTTATCCTTCACTTCCTATTGAGACTATTCAAACTTTGCAACAAATTAAATTTCTTCTAGGCTTGATTACTTTAATGTTCCCACCTCTCTATCCCCACTCTAGGGATACCACATTAGCCTTGATAAGAAGCTAGCCTCGAAGAATTGACAAACACTGCTGTCAAGTGGTTGTGACAGGGGTGAAAGGAATTGGGCAGTTGTAGAGCATGAGGGATAGGGGTGGCCGGTACTTGACAGGATCACTAACTATGAAGGCAATTCAGACAGTAAACAACTTTTACTACTATCTGAACCATTTACCTATTTTAATTATAAATTTGTAAGAAAATACACTAAACTAAATTTCAATATATTTTAATAACATAGTTCTACAGGAATAACAATTTTTCATACAAAAAACAACATATATTACATGTGAGTGGAACACAGATAGTATTTTTTATAAATGCTGGTATTTGTAAACATATTCTGGAAACATGGGAGGTTTTTGATTTGGACACTATAGTATTTCCTTTATAAAGATTATGTATAGTTAGTTACTTTTGTTATGATTCCGAGACTTTTTTTACGTGTACTGTGCATGTAAAAATAATCTAGTTTCAATCAAGTTTTTAAAATAGAATGAGAAGAACTGATATATAACTTATTGAGATTACCATAACAAAATGTCATGTCGTTTAGAAAAAAATCGGTGTTAAATATATTATCTGATAACCTATGGGTTAGAGCTAATACATAAAATATAATGTAAGATAGCTCCATCTATAATGTTAGTCTCCCCTTCTTTATAATGTTAAAATGTGAGTAAAAAATGGTTTTGTTTCCAGGAGTTTATATCCCTGACTGTGATGATGAGGGATATTATCGATCCACACAGTGTCACACGTCAGTAGGAATATGCTGGTGCGTGGACAAACATGGTGTAGAGGTGGCCAACTCTCGTACCAGAGGGAAACCTAGCTGTGGTAAGACAACACTAACATACAAATATATCATGGAGGTGGCCAACTCCCGTACCAGAGGGAA
>CABEEJ010009468.1:0-5000 GCA_901482245.1 Timema douglasi
CCTACCCTGGAACACCCCTCCCTCTAGTAATGTCTCCAACTCACCCAGGACGATGGCGAGAGTCTTGGTAGCCTTCCTTTCCTTCTTTGCCGATGACTTCTCCCTCTTCTTACGGCTCGCCTTGTTCACCTTGTAGATGGTGAACCTGGAACTACCCGCTGTTGCCTTGCGCTCCTTCTTGGAGCCTCCAGATAGGGCCGTTTCCCCCTCTGCGGATTCTGTCCTCTTCACTTGTGGCGCCGGCGCCGCGGGAGGTTTCACCGGCTCTACTACGACTGGTGCCCCGTTCCGCCGTGCCAGGCTCTGTAACACACGTACTTAGAGGAGACAGGACAAAGAGGGTGAGTACTAATGGATTTACCTGGAGAGAGGATGGAAAACAATGCTATGTGGAGACTGCCAATAGTGCACACGGTCAAGATTGATACCCCATTAACTCCCGGATGTCGGCGACCATTACACTACCCTGATACCAACCCTTAAAAAAAATCTGGTGACTGTAACAGGAGTCTGTCATGGCCGAGAGAGCTAACACATCATTTACAAGAGAGGCTATCACGTTGTTTGAGAGGGCCACGCGGAGGTTTGTTTTAAACAATTCTCTGTTTCAAGACGTTAATATTATGGATATTCTTTAGATTAAAAAGTGACACATTGCACGGAATTGAACTCATCACTTTGGCTTAGTATGCCTTTAACCACTGAGCTATCCAGGACTCATCCCTTGTCCAGTGTTGATTTTTAAAAGGGGCCTCGTTATCTGATAGCTCGTGATCTTTTAATGGGACACTCATTACGTAGATGAAAATTTCCACACGTCCATAACAGACTCTACCTTAAAATATGAGTGAATAATGACCCTGGGCACAAAATGACTCCTGGTTAGCCCAATCAAAAGATCCCGCGTTTGATTCCCGTGTCCAGGTGCCATTTTTCAATCTAAAGAATATGATATATAGATGCGCCTATAACTGTAATTAACAAATATAATAACGTGGATATTTAATCCATTAATATAGAGTCCAATGGTTTTTTCACTGGGATAATTATCTTAATAAAACACGTTATACCTTTCCTAAAAACCTAGTCATTTCTCTGAATAATATAACACATATATCGTAGATAATGCTATTTAAATTATTTACGTTATAAAATCAAGAGAAGGTACTGTAATCGTGAAAAAGTCTATCTTGAGATTTATATGAATCTTTACGTTTTATGTTGAGCTGAACCCAAAAAAGCGGAGTTTATCATTCTATCCCCATGTCTGCCTGTCCCTGACCACGGATCAAAAATTGTTTTATAGATTTTGTTCAAACTTAATATTTAGATTTTATAAAGCTATGACAGAAAACATTCACCCTAGCCCTTCAATTAAGAGTAACTTTTTGATCAATGGTTTATCTGAATTACGAATTTTTCTAAAATGAATCCAAAGATCCTATTTGAAATTCATATCTTTAATTTGTTAGACATGACAAAATAACATTGTATTTTTATACGGGGTAAAGGGGAATAGGGGGAGTAAAAACTAATTTAAGAGTAGTTTACTGAAAACTTATTTTTCAAAAACTTGAAATATTCTAGATATTTCTGTAACTATTTGGTTTCAAATAGGTATTTTGGGAGTATTTGATGTAACAAATAACACTGTATACTTATTTTTGGGTAAAAACTCATAGATAGTTTACTTATAATTGATTTTTCAAAAACTTTAAAAATTTGTAAAATGGCCCTAACGATTTGGTTTTAAATGGGCATATTGGGCTTGCTTGGTGTGAAAAATTAGACTCTATTGTTGTTATTTGAGTAAACACTTGTTTAAGGGTAGTTTAAAAAAATACTGATTTTCTAAAAATTTAAAATATTAAAAAAATATTCAAATTATTTGGCTACATTGGCTATATAGGAGTGTTTGACGTGACAAATAACACTGTATGCTGGTTTTTGGGGAAAAAAATTGATTAAAGGGTTGTTTGCTTATAATGAATTTAAAACAGTCTTTAACTATTTTAAAAATGTCTCTAACAATGTTGTTTGAAATGGATATCTGGTGATTATTTAATGTGCTAATAATAATAGTGGGTCTTTATTTTTACAAAACAATTTTTTTATATACAGCACCACATCTTACTAGCGTGATAATTACGCTAATGGATTAGGAAATTGTATCGTTGAATTTAGAGGAAGTGAACCCGCGTTTACTTGGAGGGAGAGTGGAAAACTATTTAGGAAAATTAATCAAATTAATAAATCTACGGGTAGTTTACTTATGACAAATTATAAATTATATAATTATTTCTAAATTGGCCTTAAATATTGTATTCTGACAATTGAGAAATGACACCTGGACATTGGAATTGAACCTGGGACCTTTGGCTTAGCGCGCCAAAGTTCTAACCACTGAGCTATCCAGGAATCTTCCCGTGCCCAGGGTCATTCTTCACTCATATTTTAAGGCAGAGTCTATGACGGACGTGTGGAAATCGTCAGCTATAAATGTGTGATTTATTAAGATCACGAGCTATCAGATATCGACTCTGTAGTTGGCTTATTGCTGCCACTTGTATAATTACTATAATTGTAGGGGATCGCATATTTAAGAACCAAATAGCCAAAACAATTGAATTTGTTTTAGTGAGGATTTACTCTCATATAGATATATTCTGAAAACTGAAAAATCTGAAAAATTTAAATGGGTATATGGGAAAAGTTTTTAATTATAAATATTAATTATTTATATATTTACAAATCATAATTAATTTTATGTTGTTTTACAAATAATTAATTTAAAAAAATTGAATTTGTTAAAAATATTTTAACAATTTGGTTTAAAGATTATAAATAAATAATTTTCATTGTGATAAACAAGATGGTGTTTTTTTTATGGGAAAAACTTATTTAAGGGTATTTTACTTAAAACCTATTTTAAAATTTTTATTTTAAAATATAATTCACAATACAAGAAAGATATTATCTTAGAAATAAAAAAGAAAAATTTATTGATGAAAGGGGTTTGAAAATGTTTCTTTAGCAACTTTAAAAACATTGAATAGCTATTATTAAAAAGAGTAAGTGATGGCTTACATAATTATGTGGATGTAAATATTTATTAATTATATAAAACATCGAAATTGATTGAAAATCAAGTTAATGAACATTTTTAAATTTAGATGGGTCTAAAAGTTGTGTAGGATAAAACTGTACCGATGGTGGCTTCCACACCACTGCATGGGTCAGTAGGTACTGTACATTACTAATTTCTTACCAGCCATGACACCATTTTAAGTTTTTATGCTGTTTTTATTTGACAAAATATTAAATTGACATTTCTTTAATTACTTTTGCCCATGCCATTTTAAATATTTTCTTTGTATAAATTAGTATTAAAAATAATTATTTAACTAGATTCAATCATTTCGATTTTTTTTCCAATGAATGATGTATAAATTTTCACAACGACACAACTCCTATTCAAGGAATGAACTTATATTTAAAATTTACACCTCATTACCGGAATCAAACCAAATATTAACAGCTCGGCAATATACTTTGCTACCACTAAGTGATCAAAGATAGTCTCGTGAGTATAGTCATATTTTACTGATTATTTATGTTAGGTTTAGATTCATGAATAACACATTGGTAACGGAGGGTGGAGGAGGTTACATATAGATGAGATACATAACTGTACTCATAACAAGACATCGTCAGGGTTATAAAATCTCACAAATTATGGTGGACAGGACATTCAGTGTAAATAGAAGAAAATAGAACCACATTCAGAATATTTACTGGCAAACCCAATGGGAAAGGACCAATGGGAAAACCTAGACCCAGATGGGAGGATAACATTATAATGGACCTGAAAGAGAGATATAGGGTGTAGAGAGGTGGACTGGATAGAACTAGCTCAAGATAGGGTGTAGTGAGGTGGACTGGATAGAACTAGCTCAAGATAGAAAGTAATGAGGTGGACTGGATAGAACTAGCTCAAGATAGGGTGTAGTGAGGTGGACTGGATAGAACTAGCTCAAGATAGGGTGTAGTGAGGTGGACTGGATAGAGATATTTCAATATAGTGATAGGGTGAAGTGAGGTGGACTGGATGGAACTATCTCAAGATAGGGTGTAGTGAGGTGGACTGGATAGAACTAGCTCAAGATAAGGATAGGGTTAGTGAGGTCGTTTGAATAGAACTAACTTAAGATAAGGATAGGTGGTACACTTTTGTAAGTGTGGCAATGAGCTTTCTTGTTTCTAATGCCACAGACTATGTAAGTAAAATTGAATAGTGCATAGCACACAATGCACATACAGTTTAAGCACATTGCTTTTGATGATAGCGTTCATAACTGAAATTTAATGAATATTGAAAAGTGCACCATTAATAAAAATGATTTAACTTTTACTGTTTACGCATTGTACATAGATTTGATTATATACAAGCCTTTGATATGAGACTTATCGTATCAACCAATGAGAATGCAAATAAAACGCCAGAATACACAGCAGACGTAGAATACCTTTCGTTAATGTTTGAAATGTCCTGTACGTAGTAACCATGTGTACTTGTTTGTTATTAAAAACCCGTTTTGGTTTTAGAATGAATGATGCACGATTGTTAATGTAATTGTAAATAAAGGGGAGATACTAATGTTAAATTCTAAATTGGAAAAGTAGGCTTACTCTAATTTTCTTTACATTAATAATATCAAAGCCAAAATAATATTTAATTGATCAGGCCATACTTAAATAAGATTAGATTAA
This sequence comes from Timema douglasi, assembly GCA_901482245.1. Taxonomy (NCBI): domain Eukaryota; kingdom Metazoa; phylum Arthropoda; class Insecta; order Phasmatodea; family Timematidae; genus Timema; species Timema douglasi. The sequence goes on from CABEEJ010009468.1 coordinate 4,771, forward strand.
ATTTTGAAGTAGGCGATTTGAACGTGGTTTATATACATATAATACTTTGTCTTTCAGAGAAAAGATGAATAGGGTTGGACAAAGTTATATTTAAAAAAAATCAATTTGAGTCTTTTTAACACGATAGTGTAGGCCTATAGCTTATGCTTTTAAGACCCAATATCGATCTATTTTTTGTATATAAATTTACAAATGAGGACTTTAATAGAAATGTGTTGACCTGAAGATAT
>CABEEJ010009468.1:10000-18392 GCA_901482245.1 Timema douglasi
ACATTGAAGGTTTAAACATCGATCTTCGAACCTTCAACATCGATATTTTGAAAATATCGACGTTGTGTACCCATCGCTAACCTGATGCTGTCAAGTTAAATTGGAGTTGTAATTGAGATTTAATCTGTCTTATAATGTATACATATTTAAACTAATTTAAATAATATGTGTTAGGGTGATTCATTTTAATTTCATGTTTTTAAACTAAAATTATTTAATTTAGGACATGAAATTTGATTTCTACTATATCAGAAGGTAAATTACAAAATAACTTGGTTATTATAGCTTAGATGGAAGAAAGCAACGCTATACAATTAGTCTAAGTTTAAATGAAACGTGAAGCTTGGGGTCATATTTGCATTGATTGAAAAATTACACTCGGACACTAGAATTGAACTTAGGAGCTTTAATTTAGCTTTACTACCGAGCTATCACAAACTCTGCTTTAAAATATGAGTGAAGGATTACCCGAATCAAGGCACGATCCCAGGATCGATCAATGGCGTGCTAAGTCAAAGGTACCTGCATGGCGAGTACGGATCTCTATGACGCACCATCGCTATGAAATGTCATCCGTAGCAAGTCGTATGGCTTAAATGCAAGTATCGATCTTTTTATTGACGTCATACGATCGATGACGCCGCCATTTTACCGTCATTCATGTCATAACTTACAGTCGCACTTAACCATCGTCATAGCAAATGTATTTGATAAATAATTACATCTAGTGAGTGCTGTGGCTGTTCAAACTGAAGAATTCATTTATTTTACGTTTATGCATCCGCTAAGTAGCAATAATAATGCTTTATCAATATGATTACCTAATTTATTTGTATTTATTTATCATTTAACTAACCGAGGTGTACATGTTGGCCCGTTACAGCTGTGTAGTAGTCTATCCTTTTATAAATAATGTATTCTACTGAGTGTTATATTTGCTTAAACTCTTGATTATTTTGATTTACGTTTGTGCAAATGAAAAGTGAGAGTATTATTGTTGTACTAATATATTAATTACTCAAATTATTTGTTTTTATTTACCATTTAACTTGATGAAGTGTAATCATAACCTTATGGCTAGACCTACAAACAATGGTGTTTCTTTTTAAGGTTATGCCAACTGTTTAGATTTAAAATATTTGGCTAGGGACATGTTTTCATAACTCAAACGTTGTATGGATGTGATAATGTGGCCGGTTCTTACAGCTGTATGTTTTCCCCTGCTGGCATTTACGAACAATTGTGAAAGATTTCTCTTTGGCAGTTTGTAAAACATCTCTTAGTGTGTGAGAAGAGGTAGAACTCTTTTTAGGCCTACATAGCAGCTGTTAGCAGTGTGGATCAAAACAATTGAATCATGAAAGAAAACAGTGAGTTGAGCTAGCTTTTAAATAATACTAGATAACAATTTAATTTGTATCCCGAGTTTAACTATGCCTACACAATATTAGCTAATTATGTATGAGTTTAACTAGGCCTACAAAATACTAACTAATTATGTATGAGTTTAACTAGGTCTATACAATACTAGCTAATTATGTATGAGTTTAATTAGGTCTATACAATACTAGCTAATTATGTATGAGTTTAACTAGGCCTACACATTATTAGTTAACGATGTATGAGTGCAGTAATTTTTAACTGACCCACACATACTGTCACCCTAAGCGTATATATTCCATTCACGATAGGTTTTTACCTGGACGACAGTTCGAAAATCATATGTTTAGGTTTTGGGCTACCAACACTTGTAAAAGATCACAGTTTTGTTGTAAATGTAAATATCTTTAATTACCTGTTATATATTACATTTAAATAACGAAAACTTAAGTTTTCTCATACTATTTAATTTTTTTAAATAATTTCTTTTGATGCAACTCGAAATAATATTTAAACATAATTAAAATTACATATTTTTCATTTTGGAACGTTATTGATTATGTTTAATATAGTGCACACATCAATACCTTTTAATACAGGCATCGTATTTACTTGGAAAATAAAACAATATTGTCATTTTTTTTACATACAATAGATGATTTTGTGATTATTTTATCGTATTTTGAAATATTTAATTGAATAAAATATTTTTATCAACTGCGTGTCTGCATCATAATAAAAAACTTGTTTACTGTTAGGTTCAATAATATGGTTTAGATTCGTTTGTCGCCATTTTGAGGCTATGCTCGTTAGAAGTTTTTGTGAAAGTGGTGTTAATATATTTTTAAGTGGAATAAAACTATAAACAAAGTTTGTGTCCGACCTCAGATAAATATATAAATAATAATGGCCTAAATTACTGTGGTTAACTATCACATTAATATATTACCATCTGTTTTCATTACAGTCATCCAAAGTGATAGATGTCAGCTGTTGGCGTAGTGATATATTAGGAATACTTCTAGAAACATTTCGAGCTGCCATCCAGGTGAACTTAGCTCGTGAATGACTTATACAAACCTAGATGGGGACAAAACCTAAAAACTCTACCTTTTAGGTGAATTTGATTTCTATAAAAAAATCTGAAAATCACACAATGTATACTGTTATTACACTCACAAAATTGCGGTGAATCCATTGAAACTAAATTTACAATTATTAAAAAAAAGGTTACAGTGAACCATTCAAACCCAAACTTACCGAAGTAACCCAGGAACAAGTACACGTGCATAAGCTAGTTAGAATCGTAAACTCTGACTAACATATGGTAGATTATCTCGGACTATTAATACTCTATCGCTACGTCATTGGTCTATCACCCATCACATCCTCCCTTCCCCCGTTTACCCACTCTAAATTTGAAAGAGTTGTTAAATGTGTTTGCCAAATACATGATAATACATGTGACTAGAATACCTAAACACATAACTCAAATGTATTTAATTAGTGTTACATATACTAACTATTATTTTACTAATATTTTATGTAATTTTACTTAAACTATACTAAATTAGTTTAATAAATAAACATTGTGATCTTGAATCTTTTTTCAATAGTTGGCACAGTGCTTAGCTTGCTTTACATGAACAGCATGTCCTGAGGTGTAAAAAGTGAGCTCATTGACCAATTACTTATGGGCGAGCGGAAAGAAATTTGTTGCAACCCCCTAGACATTGGGCAAGGTCATTAGAGCCTCCCTGGCTTGCCTTGTGTTTTTCAAGTAGCAAGACCTGGGTTTCCCATTGTGTTAAGTAGAACCTTCTGGAAGAATAATTACTTAACCCATTTATTCCTATAACTATTTTTTTAGTAAATGTCTTAATATTCATTAGTATGGTTATAATAGGATATAATAACAATAATATAACTTCAAATATTTTTATGGCGCCATTTTGAAATAATGACATGCCTCGTTAATGAGGCGGTGGGATAGAGAGGGTAGAGGTTATTAATGAATTTTAAAGGTGTATAAAATAGTTGTTAAAATAATTTTACTAAAATTAGTGATTAAAACACTACTAAAAAATTATTATTTACTATTACAATTTAATTTAGGTCATATTGAGTAGGAAAAATACAATATTATCCTTCATTAGCAGTCTTTCAGCGATAATGAAACATCTCCGAACACTGTACATGACATCCAACATTGCATTTATTGCATTTCATTGTTGTATTTTTATGACACTCCTCACATCGAACTAGTTTTTTCAAACGTTTTGGTGATGGTCCTGGAGCTACTCTTATGCTGTACTTAGATAGGTTTGTACAATGAATCGAGTGAAGCCTGGTAGATCTAGTTTATCTTCCTTTCCTTTGGATGTCAAACGATACAACTTCCATGCGTTGTTCACAGAGGCATTGAGAGGAAACATGACCATCTGCCAATACCACTTCTTCATGCGTACACTTACTCGGTAAGTCGATATGTTTTGGTCGATTCTGTCTACTCCTCCCATATAACAATTATAGTTGATAATACAGGCAGGCTGGTCAATTTGAATTATTTTCTTTTCCTTGTGGCTCCATCTCCTTGCTAGCCCCTCGAAGAGTAGAAGCAACCGTTACAATATTGTTGTCATGGTGTCTTATCAAAGTTATTCCACTATCTGTATCTGTCAGCTGGGAGTAAGAACCTCTTACTCTTTTCTTCAGAGTAGACGATTCTTCCAAGGATGCTTTCTCAATTCTATTCGAACGATTAGTGCCAGTGCAGGAGCGGCCTTTACTCTTTAGTTCCTCTAGTAGACGAACACAAGTAAAGAAATTATCTATATATATGCTGTACTGTCCATGTGGAAGTTTGTCAACTAAGTCAATAACTCCTAGCTCGGGATGTGTATTCCCTGTAGATGCACCTTGATAGGGCTCCCCTTGAACTAAATAGCCAAAGCGACTACAAAGACACTACATTTGGTAGCCAAAACGAATTGGTTTACCATGGATGTGTTGTTTAGAACCATGACGACCGTAATGTGGCACCATTGCTTCATCAATTAATACAGTTGCATCCTTAAGGAAAGCATGTAACCACCTCTTATTTAGTAACAACCAGAGCGGATGAACTTTACCAAATTTGTCATTCTCATCGAGTGTTAAATTATCACATACATGTAAATATTTCAAAATGTCTTCAAAAGTATTTCTTGACATTGCTCTTGAGACTGCTTCATTATGAGCATCACTTGAAGTTTCCCAATACATTCGATACCTTGGTACACTGAAATATCCACTCAACAAGAGGATTCCTAAAAACACTTTGATTTCATTGATAGTTACCTTGAATTTTATATTACCTTTCTGAAAAACATAGCTGTTTGAAGAATTAACTAAGAGTTCTAGTACTTCATTGTCAGAAAACATTTCAAAACTCTCTACAGGACTATAACTATTTTGAAGCCATTCAGGCTGTTCCCAAGTTGGTTCTGGTGCTAAAGGCAAGTCCATATCTTGCCACTTTCGGCAAGGAGTTATAGTTTTTATTCTATTAGACTTGTTTTCATTATCTGGTGTGTTAACATTTCCTATGTATTCTTCTGGAATATCTTTTCCACCCATAATTGTACTAACAATACCTGTGTCTTGAAGGTGCTTGGCGTGCAACTCTGCGGTAGCATGAAGTTGATTACCACTGAGATGATTGATGTATTGGTTGATAAAATCTTCATCTTCCCTGTCTTCATCACTAAGTAAGGGGTTTTCAGGAGGACCCATGAAAATCTTTGCTTCTAATATGTTATCCTCATCATACAAAATTGAAATTATTTCATTTAAAGTTAGCCTGAACTCCAAAAATTAAAAAGGTAAAAACTTAGTAATCAACTACTCATTCATTCCGACCGCCCCATATTGGGGCATCAATGTATTTGTTACTATTTCCAGAGTAACATTTTATTTATTGGTGATATTACTATTAAGCACAATAAAGCAACTAATAATAAATTGGAAACAAACAATAAATAACTATAATAGTAAAAATACAGTGACAATAGACTTACGTTTCCTGATGTCCTCAATAAGCTGTTTCTAAACTTCAACACTTCTTTTTATAATTTTGTTATGATGAAATAAATAACTGATACCAACAGTTTGAACTATCGCCAACCTAGTAATTCAAAGTGAGAAATTTCCTGAACGACCAAATAAATGGATAGAAAAAAAAGTTCACCGCCCCAATACTGGGGCGATGGGAATAAATGGTTTAAAACATAGTATTCTTGGAATATGAACCAATATTAGTTTTAAAATTAATCATTCATTACATGTATATTTATTAACAATCTAAACATCACTGTTTACACAGTTCACACAGACAGCATTGAATTGAACAAATAACTAGCCCAAATCATTATGGTTATGCAGCGCAGGAATAGCATACCCAGAGAATACGCCACTACCGGTGATGAAGGGGAAGTCATGTAGGTCTAGTCCACAAGCTACTCCCCATTCCCTTTCACACTTATTATAGTGGTTAATTTGATAGATAATTGATAGAATACATGAATGGATACAAATTAAGAAAGTGATGATTAGGTCTACTAATATTTATCTTTGCCCATGCCCGGAGGAGGAAGTAAAGCAAATTGATTACACTATATAACCATACTTTTAATAGAGAACTGAATTTGAGATAGGTATATTGTTAAATCATTAGCTAAGAAGTTTTTTTTGCGTTACTGAATCTATAACGTATATAGTTTTCATAACTATTTAAGTAAAATATTTTATAATTACACCGCATAAAATTTATCAAATTTATTTAAAAAATATATATAATTTAGGGTCATTACCTTAACCATTATAAATTCATTTCAGCGTTAATATAACTATATTTAACTATATACATTTATGATTTAAAATGAAAATATTAAGAATAAAGATTATTTACGTTCATCAAGTTCATTGCAACTCACATGGCGATGTTTTGAAACTCGCGGCAAGCTAATATGTATTTTGATTGGTGTTCAATTACTTCATGGTGCTACCAATCCTATAATATGCATTGCTAAACCAGCTATCATGGTTGCCAACTCACTCTATTCACACACTAACGTCCATCAAAGTTTACACGTCATCATACGCGCCATAGCGGTTATGACATAAGGTTCCATACTCGCAGTTATACGTCGCGTCAGAAGAAGGCAGTCATGTCTTCGACCGTCATGGCGTATGACGCGCAAAATGAAAAAATCCATGCTCGATCTGCTGGTCTTATTTCCGTATTCAGCTGTTATTTTTCGAATCATTCTGATATTATAGTTTAGTTAATCTCCATTAGAGGACACTGTTGGTTTGGACATTAGTGGCTTTCTGAATATTTGATACTAAATTTCAAGTGGGAACAATTAAATTTGTAACAAACTTAACAGGTAATGTTTCTATCCCCAAAGAACATATCCTATTTATTAATTTCTTACAATAGTGAGCTCAACTTTACTGGAATTGATAAAAGTTGTGCAGTAACTTGTAAACGACCAAACATCATGGATGTTATTAGATAAACCTGGAGCAATCAAACACATTTAGAAGACATCGAAGGTCGTACTTTTCAGTGATATTTAAGTACAGGCACATGCGCGATTTATATTATAAGTATTCCAAATACATCATATTAAAACTTAATAAATAATAATATAAACTTTGGGACAGTTTCATAGTCAGACTTAGTACGTCTCAGGTGCAGCTCAATACCAAATACAGGATGACAGGGACTAGAAAGGCTATATTTAAAGGAAATGGATCCACATTTGCGTGGAGGGAGAGTGGAAAACCATTTAAGAAAAAACCTAATGGGATTTGAACCTCGATATCCTTGTTATCGGCAGTCGAGGCTATTGAGGGAGCGACGTCTTGGACCATGTAGCCAACAAAGCATTTATTTAAGGTATTTAACGTGCACTTTCTGAATTGACTGATTATATCCACTCATGACTTAAACTAGCTTGAATATAGAACAGACATAATACCCTGCCTCCAAGTCGTTAATTCATCATTGCATAAGAAGAAAACCTCATTTCACCAATGATAAATATTTTAGTTATGCCAGAGATCGAATGCGGGTCCCTTAGCTTAGACTTAGATAAGTTGTCAGACTAATTTCAAGTAGGCCCTTCTCCCATCTGGAATAACAGGTAAAATGCAAGAGATTTGTCAACAGTTAACCGAAACACCAGCCGTTCCCTCAGAGGTGACGATCAATCTAGTACCAACGTATCAACAATAACTTTCCCACAGATGTACGTGACCGTGCACTCACGCGGTCTCCTCCGCTACTGTGGCCAGTATGAACTCTGTCGACTTGTCGTTAGGGATAACGTGACAGTCGTCGAAACCATCTTTATCCAACTCTTCCTCTTCCTCCTGCACAAAAGGGAAATAAGGATATCAGATATTAATAGATTACAACACATTATTGTTACAAGTCAAGGAAATTAGATTTCATAAAACAAAAACTAAACTTATATAATTATATGAAACTACCTGAGGTGGAGTATGGCCCCACTTTGACCTTTGACCCCAGAGAGTGTTTATTGTGATCAATACGTAATGTTATACTTCTCTCTGATTGGAAGTTTGTTTTCCCTCTTTCCTCATCTCCTCCTCCCTTCCGTCCTCCTGACCCCCTTTCCAGTGCACCAAACTTGTTTATGCTTGTCTCATTTGTTTTTTATTCATGCTCATTGATTTTTTATGTGTGTTCAATGTTTATTTATGTGTGAGCTCTTGTTTTTTAACTATGCTCATTGGTTATTTAATTATTTTTTATGTCTGGGTAGGATTGGGACGGGACGTTAGAGTTTTTTAATTTATTTATTGGCATGGAGTCCATGGCGTCAGTCGTGGCACTGGCATGGAGCATGAACCTTTCCTGATGGCCACTCAGCGAAGAGTGTGACCACCGAGCATCTGACAGCGTATTGCAGCCGTAGACCCCTTTCTCTTTTCTCTCATT
>CABEEJ010009470.1:5043-18376 GCA_901482245.1 Timema douglasi
CCCCCCGAATGTAAACATATCATTTGTGGGCCTCAAAACGGAACGAATGAATTTTTTTGCGGAACAAACGATTGCAATCATAAAAACTTGAATTTTTAAAAGTGTGGGGGGGCCTACTTCACTGACGTTAATTTACCAATAATAAATCTTCGATGACGCCGTGAATGGAAGCCGAGACCCCCAACACAGCTATCACACGCGCTACCGACTATGATAAGGTGTTGAACTCATGCCAATGAATTCGACCAAGATTCAAACCCCGACCTGATTACAAACGGTGACAAAGTGTAATGACTTATAACGCCTTAGACTGATCGACCAATGTTGAGTAGATGGTTTCTTCAATCGAAAGTTTATAATGGTAAAATAAATTGTTGTTGAACATCAAACATACTTTCTAATATTTAAAATGGTCTTGGCAATTATAACAAATCCAGCCTATAGCTATAACCAAGAAGTATATTTGTTTCCATATGAATGTAGAATTGACTTAACGTTGTACGTGAAGCCAATATTATCAATTTGGATGTTAATGTGATGAGCTCAAATAATATTTTAAGTTTTCATCTTTACAACTGTATAACAATTCTGTGTTCTTGATAACATGACGGAGTGTAAACCAAGCTTGCAAATTCAAAACGCCACCACACACAAATGGTAGTTGATATTGGCCTGTAGGTTTTTTAAAAATAATATTGAACTTTTATCGTCATTTCTTTCCCATTATATACCCAGGTAAAGTCAAAATAGAAAAAGTTTCTAACTAAACAACTTTTTCATGTATTACTTTAAATATTAAAAGAGGTATTATATGCTATAATTTATTTAAACTTCATGCGATACATGTTTATTTAAAACTTTGCAGTCATTGTTTATGACTATTACTACAACCACCATAAAAATATTGTCTCTCTCACACAATTGGAATGAGACTTATGACGTAGTGTATTTGGAAACTCGTAAAACTCACACACAACGCAAATTTTCATATTTTGTAAAAATTTGCTTACTAAAACAAATCGTCACCCGGGATTGCAAGTGTTATGTGTCCAATTTTTCACTTTTGTGGAAGAGAGCATTGAAGTTTGACCTTGTGTATAAAACCACTGTTACTAGACGACAACTCGAGTTTGTATCTTCTTAAATAATTATATAGTAGTCTCAATTTCACCGCAGATGAATCATATGCATTCTAAATAAACGTAAACGCCAAATATCTCAAATTTAACAATTTTGGAGATAGAACACCTGCATCCTCAGGTGACGAAATATTGGCAGTTTATATTGTTTCAATAGATGCAGCAGTGAATGTTATATAATATAGCTTGCTTATTAGATAAAAATAAGAATATTAATTTTTAAGCTCTAAAATGGCAACTCCGCTTGGTCTAAAAAGGACAGCGCTATCGGGGGAACCAATGGGTCAGAAATAGATGTCTATAGTGTCCGTCCGTAAAAGTCTGTACTGAAAATTAAGGGTGGATCCGCCTTTTGCGGGATTTCTAGCTTTTTAAATCAGGCTTATTTTGTTTCTTTATCCTAGTGGTAAATGTAATAGTTTATTTGCATTTTTTAAATCTTGTCTTTGTGCTAATCTAGGTGTGACATACAATTAATGCAATTAAGTTTTGCATTATTATCTTTACAGTTAATTTAAAGTGGGCTTCCTACAGGTAGTCCTCCGCCTTATAATTAAACCGCAATGATTGTATTGGCGATGGGGCTTTCCGGGTATTATCTATTACCTAGTGATTTATGAGTCATGAGTAGGGACAATGAAATTTGTCGACAGTTTCTGGTGAGTGTCTCTCCAAACGTTTTGGCTCTAGTATTGCGCGTCTGAGTTACATCACTCGTAGTCCAGTTTGTGTAAAGATCAGCCAGTACTAATGTACCGTTGCCCAGGGGACGCCCGAATGTACTAATCGTACATCCTTTCCGTGGAGGCTCTTTCCATGTCACGATGAGATGAGGTGATGGTGATAGTGAGTATGAGGGTGTGGAGCCAATGGAAACACTTAAACTGAACTCAAGCCTAACTAACCAAACCATAGTGACCGTTGGGATAATTCCCTTTAAGGGAAAAATACCCAAGGTACTAGTCGGGGATTGAACCAGGACTCGCAGCCAGGTGCACTGCCCACGACACCACGAGGCTGGTTGGGTCTAGTGATGAATGTACATGATGCTTACTCTATAATATTTATCTAATGCAAATAAAGAGAGGATATATTTTAGCCAAATTAACATTATAAAATCTAAGCAAATCAACTATAAGCTACCAATAAATGTAAAAAACACACACACACTCTCTAGAAGTCTACAATGGGTTTGATTCTCAAGAGGTAACCACTGGTAGTTGGGGGGAAACAAATTAAGGCCTAATTGAAACAGGGTTGCCATTAATTTATAAAATTGAAATTCCCTGACATTTACAGATATTCCAGACAAAAATATAGTAGTGCCAACAACGCAATATAATGTGGCAGGAATTAGAAGGCAACTTAGAATAGATGCACACACATTAGCATGGAGAGAATGGGTAAACCACCCAAACGCACCTAACTGGGATCCTCAATCTTCCTGTCATTACATGCAATAAAAGTAGTCCATGCCCCAACTTTATAATTAATGATAACCACGTTTACTAAACATTAAAAAAACTTGGGGCCTAGGCCCATCATGAACAAATAAATTTATTTTTAGTTATTTATTTGAAGCTTGTTTCTGGATTATGGATGCACTGCTTTTCACACATTTACACAAAACATTTTTATTTCTAGTTGAGAGGAAATGCTTTCAAAACAAACTTCAAAACAAATATCATACACATTGTAATTTTATAATTGAGAAACAATAAAAAAAATATCTGTATTTGAGCATGCACAAAGGGTCACTAAACTGAAAAAGCAAATTTGCAACGCTTTTGATGTGTTAAATAATTTTGCTTTGACGCCGTAACATAATAATTAAAGTTTTTTCCAAAAATTAAGTTACAAACTATATATAAAATAATGATAAACCGCCGTTGTCACTATTTTGGAACTAAGACGCTTTCTCACAACTAGAACGGTGACCATGGTGCATCCACAGATATTCAACAAATGTTGATATCACCATGTGAAGAAATTTAAACTCTAGGTTTCTACTGTAGGCCAGGCGTCTGGTATTTTTAATCGGGGGAAAAAATCCCAAAAAGCTGGAAAATGTTATCTATTTATTTTAGGGGTTTAATTAGCATAATAATTTATTCTCACTCCTGCGAGGTCTATGTTCACCGCAACAACGGAAAAAAACACGCCAACATTAAATATTCTTTCAATATTTCCTTTAAAGTAAAAATAGTTATCACCATAATTAAATAGAATTAAGTTTTCTATTAAAATTTTCCCTTGAATATTTATCGTGTGATTGATAGTTTCGAAACTATAGCCATGGGAAGCGTAGCACCTTCGTTCTACCGCACCAAATTATGTTTTACATTATCGTATCTTGATTCCTATGATATTTAATTATAAGGTTTGGGAAAATAAGGAATATATTTATCACTAAATATTCATAGCTTGGTGGGCCAAAAACTAATATTTATGAGTAGTATCTAGTTTTTAGACTCGTTTCCACACCACCATGGGGTAAAGTAGGCCTATATGATGCGTTTTTTTAGCGTCTTATCCCCTATAGGCCTAATCCATTACTAATAAGTGTTTTAATAAAATTGATTATCAAAATGCCTATTCTTTTGGCGGCACCAGAAAAAAATTGAAGAAATTTGCCCAGTGGCTTCTGCAGAACAAGTGGATGCTAGGATATCGTTTAGGTATATCAAAACTTAAAATATGAAGAGGACGCTAAAAAATATTTGGATTAGTTTTTATATAACCACCCCTTTCCAGTTTGACACAATATAATGTCCATAAGTGCAAGGGGATGAAAATATTGATTACCACAAAGCATAAGAGATCGTCTTATCTTCAATGGCCACTAAATCGGAAACAACTTCAATAGTGTAAAGTTTCAGCACAAAAAGAGAGTAATGCCCCTCCGAGCAGTCTCTTCAAAAATCAAAATACACAAGGACATTACAATCGACCCTGTAATACTTTTTCAAATAATTTCCCTGGCCAAGAAATCTGATAAAGTATTGCAGCAGTATTTTCAGTTTGAATAGGCTCCCTAACCTATTTCACTTTGTTTGGAATTAGGATTGCGAAAAACATGAATATTTGTTTCATATGAATTGTTTTCTCCTGTATCTGATAAAGTAAATTTTGGAAATGGAATTCATATTGTAAACAGTGGATTTATTCTCCACCATGTAGTTTTGCATCTAAAAAGAGACGTTTACTTCAATTCTAATAAAGTACGTGAATTATGTTTAAAAATACTATAAAGGAAAGATTATCATGGATTTCAACGGATATGAAGAAGAAGCCAAAAGCACAAAATCATTCCGAGAATTTTAGACTAATGAAGAGAGATACTGTGGTTAATGTGCTGTTCGGCGAGTCGATTACAGCAATTATACCTCAAGAAAAATTCCTATCAAAAGCCAAGAATAAAAACTGCCACCTCTCCATGATACGTAAGAAGCTTGAGAATGAGGGTTTTGTTGCTAAGCAAGCTGACTATGATGCTGATTCTCTCATTATCAATAGCGCAGTTAATATAAGTTGTCAGGCGATTACGATCGTGTTATAATAGTTGGTGAAGACATTGATCTGTTGGTGCTACTTACAGCATTAGCACCATCTCATTCCAATATTTACTTCGTGAAACCAAGCAAAGGAAAAACGGAAAAAAGTACATTCAATCTCTCATCTTTGCCTCCTGCTATGGAAGATTCACATCAGCATTCGTTCCCAAGATCCCGCAAGATTGGGGCTAGAACACGAAGTATGGCCTGCTCCTAATTTCAACCACTAAAGAAAGATGCAGCTCCACAAAGGCTGCTAAAGAGCATACCCTTCAAATGTACTAAAGGCTGTAAAGTAGCTTATAGCTGTAGAAAAGTTGGACTACAACGTTCCATCATTTGCTTCAATGGTTGGGGACAATCGTACACAGACATTGGAAACCTAGAGGAGAGTTTGGATTAAACCAAGCAATCGATGTTCAACAGGACCACATGATGACTGAAAAGAACAGCGACATTTTTGAGTCAGAAAATTAAACACATTCACACGGGAGTTACCAAGGAAATAAAAGGATTGATAAAAGAGATTTGTCAACCCTCAACTTCCAAACGAATAAAGATTAAATAAAGACTATTGTAGTGGATTAAACATACAGGGGATAAGACGCTTAAAAAACGCACCATATACTCTACCTCATGGTGGTGTGGAAAACCCTTTTATAGAAAATTTGATTCTCTTTAATTACGGTAGTGACTTTTTTATACCGGTATTGTAAGACTATTTTAAAATGAGATATAGAAAGGAAATCTAAGCTTAGCGTGTTTTTTTCCATTGATGCGGCGAACGCAAACCTCGGGGACGAGGAAGAAAAATTATTATGCTAATTAGACCCCCAAAATAAAGCGATAAAAACATTTTACAGATTTCTAAGATTTTTTCCCGATTTAGTAACTTTTTTACCCTGAAACCTGGCCTATTGGAGCAATATTTGATCTATTTTGACCAAAAACATGTTTTACTATAAAATCTGCAGAAACACTTGCCTTTTCTCGCATCCCTTTTCAACCCACTTTGAGATGGATGCACACTTACAGGACTGTGCACCGACCGTGTCGTGTCCTGTCGTGTGCTGTCATGTCCTGTCGCGCCGGGTCGTGTCGTGTCGTGTCGTGTTCTTAGCATTCAGTGCATGGTAGCAGTACGGTTGGCGCACAGCTATATACAAGTGTGAACACTACTTTACTCTATACATTGACTTTGGACACTTTACTTTTACTCACCAGGCAAAGGGTTGGCTTTGAGGAATGACCCAGCAGTTGTGTGCGTTGGGGTGGTGACTTGGGAAACAAAGCCTTCTGAAACAAGAACAAAAACCTTATTAGATGAGAGAAATCAGTTCATCAAACCAAATTAAATGAGAGAAAATACGTTTCATAAAACAAATAGGATGAGCAATGCTACTATGGAAATAGCTTCTCTGTATAAGTATCTTAAGATTTGTCGGAAAATCTAAATAAAATTACAAACGTAAAATACCATCAGCTACAAATTTATATGATTTATTAAGAAATTATTTAAGTAACACTCTAGAAGACTGAAGTCACATATATTTCGAACAGTTAATATTAAATGATAGTATGGTCTAAGCTAGTTTAAATTACTTTATTTCAATGCTTGTGTGGAGATAATATAAACTTACTATTAAAATGGATCTTGCATGAGTGCTAGTAAATGACCGAGTTCTAGAAATATCTAACAATTCAATCTACACAAGATTCACTATTTGAGGGACATATGGGGAATATTAACAAAATAGTTTAGTCATCCAACATTAACAATTAATATTCACAACACTTTAACTTCAAGTTGTAAAATTATCATCAGCTGCCGAAAGTGAGAGCTGCAGAACGATTCCCATGGCATATATATATGCATAGTAGAAGAATGAGTACATATATATGACCTGTAATAAACGGTTTTCATCCAGCTGATATTTTTTCACAACAAACAGTGCACGGCTGAGAACAATATTTACACCCGCTTCGATTACACCATGGTCTAACGCAATAGACTAGACCACCGATGACGGGGAGATAAGAGGTTCAAATCTCGGTCGGATGTACTGAGGCTGTTTTTTCTCAAAATAGTTTTTCACTCGCCTTCCATACAAATGCGTGTATACTTCCTTGAAATAGAACCTTCCTAACCCCTAAAACCAATAGCGTAATTAGTATGTAAGCATGTAACCCAAGTAAGACGCGGTTGCAAGAAATGAACCCCCCTGAAAATTCCACAACAGCCACCACTCCCCCATCGACCAAACCAGGAAACCTTAGTGGTGTGAAGCTAGTATTTAAGGAGGGGGGGGGGGAGGGTCTTTGATAAACTTATACATAATGGTGAGGGGAGTTGCCCTAATCGACTAGTATTTCAGTCTTAAAATAATTGGTGGCGACACGGATCTTTCTCATCGGGACCTTCAAGTAAAACCAGTGTGGATATATTATAAAAAGAGAGGAAATATGTCAAATATGTTTGGATATTTAATTAATACTGACGCAACAAAATTATGATAAAATTCAATTCAACATTTATTCAAATAACCTACCCTAACACACATCCGGGCAAAATATAAACTAAATTCAAATGGTGATGACAAATAATGAAACTAATAAAGCCCCATCTACAAAGTCCATAAGCTCCACATCCTTATAATCCCTTAAGTCCTTTGAAATGGAAATCACGTCTACACAGTCTGTATCTGTATCCGTAATCACGTGAGCGTGCCAACCAATGAGAAAGTTGGAAACAACGCCCAATTAAACTCTTCGGAAGAAAATTTTCTAGAGGTACTCCTTAGAAAGTTAAAGTTGAGTCAACTTTGACGGAGTGATAAGGACTAGGGAATTAAGGATAAGAACTCTGTAGAGTGTAGACAGTGCATTCTGTTATGGCTCATCTACATAGAGTCGCACCGGCTTGTTGGAGTCTGAGTCGTAATTTTGACTATCTACAGTGAATGTCGCAATCGCAGTAATATGTCGGAACTGTTAGAGTAGCTTTTCGGAGTAAGATGGACTTAGTCCATATCTTGCGTTGTGACACTTTGCGTTAGGCCAATCAAAAATAAATATGGTTGCACTACTAGAATCAGTTAAAGTTAATATTTTTTTAATCCAGGATAGTAACCTATTTCATGTAAATCTATATAAATATATACTGCATTTTTTTAATTAAAAACAATTGTTTAAACTGTAATGATATAGAATTCTGAATCTCAATAATTTATTATTCACATCTTTATTCAAAATTATGATATTTTAAATGAGAGCGGGTAGTAAGATTTATTTGTGTTAAGTTGTTAAGTTGCAAGGTATGGCGACCTCCTTCTACGTCTCTGTTTAATAAGACAACGCAGTTTTGTGAATGACCAAACTTTTTTTTTTCTTTTAGGAAGCTTCGAGAAGGAAATTTCACTTGATATACCCCTTCAGGGTACGCATCTCTTCACGTTCCTTCCTGACGAGGATCCGTGTAGGTAGAGTCTATGACATCTTAATCTGTGTTCTAAATTTCACGTATCGGGAATTATCATGCATATAACGTAATAGTCGGGCTTTTATTAAAATCTACAACGTGTGAAATATCTAGAAAAAAACCCTGTTTATCTACTTAAAATAAAATAACTATAAAACACCAGAACTTTTAATTTATAAAACAAGACATCATCCCTTTTTAATTATTATAATACAGAACAGCAAACTTGGACCCAATTCCATCGTTATATCAAATGTCACACTAATGGTGGCGTACAAACATTAATATATCAGGATAGATATTTTAAACGTTACAAAACATATATGTATATATATTAATTATTTGAAAGTATTAATATTATGACTGATTATGAATTCATAGTCCATTCCGGTGTATGTATGCTCTTTGGCTCGTTTTTTGTTGACTTTGGATCGTCAAACACTGGTGTAAAATGGATTTTTACATTCAATTATTGAGTCTGTCAGTACTTACCCTCCCTTTTACGAAAGAAAAGAATCGTTAAATTGAAAAAACTTGTACCTATATTGTTGTATTATCTTTCTGACTGCTTATGTTTTCTTAATTCATATTGGTTGAAATTACGTGCTACGCCATTTCATTGTAGACAGTCCCTTCTATAGTGATGCTGGGATCACGATCAACTTAACGTTAACTTAACGTAAAGGACCTCCTCATATGTTTAAATGGAAGCGATCACGATGCAGTTAACTTAACGTAAGAGATGTCTTGGGAGGTCTTTTACTTTAAGTGAACGTCGCTTGAAGGGTATCACGAGAGCTAGCCAGCCAATCATTATGCTAGTGACGTCTACAGAGATATTTAGTAATTAATTTGTTGGTATTATGATCAAGGTCTACTCTTTAGCGTAAGTTCTAGTGATCAGATATTGAAACAAAATAGTTAAACTAAAATTGGAAAGCTAAATTTATATTTAAAAAAAGTAGCTTTGTAATAGATATTTATTATATCGATTGAAAACTGTAAACATTCACATACTATCACTGTACTAATAATACACATCACAGATCATACTCGAGATTGAAGATATTTGGCTCAAGTTGTTACGTTAAGTTTCGTGAATCGTGATCACAAACACGTTAAGTTAACTTTAAGCGAACGTTACGTTAAGTTGATCGTGATCCCGGCATAATACCTTAATATAACGTAACGTTCACTTATGCCTGGATCACGATAAACTTAACTTTAACTTAACGTAACGTCCACTTAAAGTTAACTTAACTTAAGAAAACATATGTATGATCACGATTCACGTAACTTAACGTAACAACTCGAGCCAAACATCTGCATTCTCGAGTATTATCTGTGATTTGTACTAGTTGTACTGTGATGATCTGTGAATGTTTACAGTTTTCAATCAATATAATAAATATCAATTATTAAACTTTTTTGATAAATTTAGTTCCCTATTTTAGTTTAATTATTTTGTTTCAATGTCTGATCACTAGAACTTACGCTAAAGAGTAGACATTGACCATAAAACCAACAAATGAATTGCTAAATAGATCTGTTGACGTCACTCGCATATGATTGGCTGGCTAGCTCACGTGATACCCTTCAATTGACGTTCACTTAAAGTAAAAGACCTCCAAGGACATATCTTACGTTAAGTTAACTGCATCGTGATCGCTTCCATTTAAACACACGAGGAGGTCCGTTACGTTAAGTTACGTTAAGTTACGTTAAGCTAACTTTAAGTTAACGTTAAGTTGATCTTGATCCCGGCATAAGGAACCACAATACGACACGATTCCCGACAAGTGGGTACGACATTGTAGACTACCCATTACAGCCCTGGCAAAGAAATTGAAACAACACAGTACCTTGTAGGACGTAGGTAGGTTATATTTGATAACCTGTGTGGATTACATGTGATCACTTGTGGTGGAAGAATCCATTAATATCCGGAGCATATGACTGAGATCACAATTAGTGAACTGGACGCCGGACAGTTGAGTGGTTTTAAAACATGCACACGAATATTACAAAAACTGGTGAGGTATATTCCATTCACGGTAGGAATTACTCTCTGAAAGGTCTTTTTTCCTACCAATATCCTACTATATAGTAGATTTATGGTAGGGAAAAAGGCCTTTCAGAAGTCAATTCCTACCGTGAATGGAATATAGACACGTGGTGAAGGGTCGCATGGTGATATCGGCGCGCACACACACACACATTGAGTCATAATGAACACACCGGTGACTAACACACTACGCACAAACTTTCACAGTAACGAAACTTAAAGTAACAAAGATATACTCCAACTTAAGTCGTACACTACGCTCTCTTTCGTTTTAAGAAACACGTGGTCATAAGACGATTCACCCCCACACATAACCCCGAGGGGGTGGGGAAGCTTAAACCATAGAAAAGAGATAATTATAGAAACGCCACTTTAATGTTGGCAAGTAGAGCCACATCGTTAGCGCTTGCGTTAGTGTCGCAAACTAAAATATTCGAAGAGGGGTGTTACACTCGGAACACAACACATTTTCTATTGCGAAATTTTAATTAATCTATTCTTATATCAGATTAAATAAAATGTAATTAAATCAAATCTTTTATAAATAAACCACGCTATAAAAGGTAAAAATCTAGAAAATCTAGCCAAACTCCTTTAAAATAAACGACAACTTGTTAACAAAACAATAATGGCAAATTTTATAGACTTCACACTACTTTTTCCATGGACTTCACGTCCACGCATGCGCATTCCTCTGCAAGCTGCTCCTAGCGATAGTGCCTCAAACTAGTTTACGGGCTCAGCTAGTCCCATTAGATCGCCCACTCCATGCCTCAACCCTTCCACGGTAGAAATGGACATCTATGTTGAATTTATTATTATTATTAGCACCGCGTCTTACTACCCGTTCGGGTTATACGCACTTACGCTAATGTGCAATGGTAGGGGGATTGCGAGATGAAATGAAGGACCTACAGTTTAACGTGGAATCCGAACCACGGTGGAGAACCTGGCATTCCTCACATTCACAAGATGATCTATGTTGAAACTTTGATGTTCGGTGTTTTTAACATCGATGTTTATTGAGCGATGATTTTCAACCATCGATGTTGACGGTTCGATGTTTGCTGATTGATAACGTGTGTGCCTTGGATGTTGCTTAAGAACAATGATGGTTGAAAATCTTGGAATTGATAACGTCAATGAGTAAAATCATTACTCGTAAACCATCGATCTTATAGAACAAATAAAACACTCTTTCTTAATTTTTAAATACTGCGATTTATTTGTTTTATAAAATCGATGTTTTATATATATAATCGATGGCGTGATCATCGAACTTTAGTTATCGTTCTGAAAACATCGATGTCCGATGTTCATTCCTACCAGCAACTGCTAATGGCAGAAATAGGACAAACTTTGACAAAGACAAGAAATTATTATTATTAACACCTAGTCTTACTACCCGTTCGGGCTATACGCACTTACGC
This sequence comes from Timema douglasi, assembly GCA_901482245.1. NCBI lineage: Eukaryota > Metazoa > Arthropoda > Insecta > Phasmatodea > Timematidae > Timema > Timema douglasi. The sequence continues at coordinate 16,710 of CABEEJ010009470.1, forward strand.
TAATGTGTAATGGTAGGGGTGATTGTGAGATGAAATGGAGGACCTACAGCTTAACGTGGAATCCGAACCACGGTTGAGGCCTGGCATTCCACACATTCACAAGTTGTGATTAATATACTTCTTGTCAGAGGTGAAGGAAGGGTTTGGCGATCAGATAAATCTATGCCGAGGACAAGAAACTGTTTGGAAAGAAAGATGGTTTCAAAATGAGTGTTTTTACACACAGCGGACGACGGATCGTGGTTATTACGTTTAATATTTAACAGACAATACCGGTAAAAAAAAATTTGATATGAATGTATTATTTTATGAACATAATTGTCTGAATTTGAATTGAAGTTTATGATTTATTGAATATAAATGTACTTCAGATACAGTTATTATTATTATTATTATTATTACCACGTCTTACTACCCGTTCGGTTTGTACGCACTTACGCTAATGTGTAATGGTAGGGTGATTGTGAGATGAAATGGAGGACTTACAGTTTAACGTGGAATCCGAACCACGGTGGAATCCTGGCATTCCCCACATTAACAAGATGTCTTGTCAGAGGTGAAGGAAGGGTTTGGTAATCAGATAAATCTGTGCCGGGACCGAGGATTGAACCCCGGACCCCAGCACAGAAGTCCAACACCTTACCCCTAGACCACCAGGTCACCGATACAGTTATTAAATTTATTTGAAAAAATAAATTATAAACATCGATGTTTTGAAGACGATGTTTTCCCCCCACTGATGTTAAAGTATCGATGACAACATCGATGTGTTTCTTTCGATGTCCACCCTTAGGCCAATTCTACACTAGCATTTAAAACGCGGCGGCTTTGCCGCTAGCTTACGCCCCCAAAATCTTGAATCTACACCTGAATGTCAAAACGCGACTGTTAAACAGCTATCATAACGCTACTGATTCTACATTAGCGGTTTAAATGCCGCGGTTGTTGCTTCCACTTCTGCAGAATGGATTAAAAATAGACATTGTACAGGCCGGCTGTTTCGCGGGACTTATTTTGGTTGAGGAAACTCATCAAAAGAGACGTTGATGGACTCACCCCAAATTATCGAACCGTCCCTAAACAGGAAATGTTCATATTATGTTTATGAATCCCAGAATGTACCCAGAGAAGTTATTTTTTGTACTATAGAATGTCTGTGCTTTCATTTGATGAACTACTGGGCTTAGTGAATGAAAATATTGCAAAACGTGATACCTTGTTAAGTAAGAGTATTTATTATTCCTGCTGAAAGACTTGTGACATTGAGGCACAACTGCCTGTTAACGCCTGGTGTAGTTTGATTCGCGTTTCTACCGCAAGGCGGTTTTAAACTTATTTTCTAACATGATAACAAGGGTTTCATTCAGAGGTGCGGTTGCTAGTGTTTTAACCGCTAGTGTAGAATATACCTTATTCCGTGGTGTAAGTCGAAGTACCGGTCCAAATCAAGCACGTGACTCCCTCGGGCCGTACTTGTTACTACGCAAGTCAAATGTCCTACCAGCACAGAAGTTATAATAAACTCTCGTGGCACACACTATCATAATAACTACGCCTTAATATATAAGAAGAATTAATGGATTTTACCAAGAGCTCCGCTCAAGGAATATATAATGATAAGCTGTAAGATGGTTAATTGACAATTTGACAAAATTAGGTTTTAATCA